>JAVJHY011943150.1:0-31859 GCA_035593235.1 Phascolosoma agassizii
TCCACACAATAATCCAGCGTTGCAACTCTTGCTTATGGCGACGACGGAGGGTTTTGGTTTGAAATGGCTCGCGGGGTGCGACCAACTCTTACTGGTGTCGGTTGGTACGGGGGCGAAGGAAATACACCTATCAGCCAATGAAGTGCTGGACATGTCCTCCGCGAAAGTCTCCCTCCAGGCTTTGACGTCTCTGATGAATGATTGCGATGCCATGAATCAAACTATTCTGCAATGGATGTCCCGTAGTCCAACGGCCTGGACGATTGATCGGGAAATTGGAGATTTACAGGGAGATGTCTTAGGCGGACGGGAATTGTTTTCTTACTCGCGGTATAACGTGGTGCTGGATCGTGAATGGATACAAACCAATTTGGGTGTGGATCTCAAAGCCCGCGAAGGGAAGGGTTTGCAACAAATGGATAAACCCATAAACATGAGTAAGTTGGCCCTAGTTGGAGCTACTGCCTCGCGTGCCCAAATTCAATCAGACCATTTTCTTGCACAATTTGATATGTAGATTGAGGCGGTAAAGGAGAGGTATGTTTTGAAGCCTATGACTGAAGAATGGCGTAAAGCGCGTCTTGTCAAAGTGAATCGCCAAATAGTGTTTATGCGTCAGCCCACACCATGCCATCGGGCAACCCGTCAATCCAACCTCCGCTTCATTGATCAGTCGGAAAGCATAATCTTTACCGACTTTCTTCAGGATGACTTCTCCCCCATTGACCCATGTTTGAATTGTACCTATTTCTTCTAGCCACATGGATGTGAACCTCCTTTGTTCTTGATGATTGCCCCATACGTTACAGAATGAGGTACAGATCAACAATTCCTCGAAAGTCCCATGGCTCGCTTCGTCGATTTAGGATTTAGTGAATTTTGCATCCCATTGTTCCAGCTTCAGAATTATCCCCCCCTCTTTGGGAGGGCAAGAAACTTATTGTGGGCACCCCACTAATCTAAGATTGTCCCCAGAATAGGTATCGCTATTCTGCTAACAAAAAAGCCCCACACCAGATGATGTGAGACTCATTTCAGGACGAATGTGATTGGCTCGATGGTTGAGGCGTTCATCCATTCGTCTAGGGTGGTGTAGAAATGGGCTACAGCAATTTGTGGATAGATTGTGGAATGTGGAACTTCCTTTTTGTATACACAATACCGAGGAGATTCCCTTCTCGCCGAAGAATCTGTTTTTTCATGTTCTGTGCAACAGCAGCCCGAGTCTTTTCGGCTGCCACGACGAGGATCACACCATTCACCGTTTCACAAAGAGCAAGACCATCGCTTGAGACACTGGCCGGAGACGAATCAATGAGAATGAGCGAAAATCGGCTTCGTGCGGATTTCCACATATCAGTAGAATGGAAAAAACTCCGTTCGGTTAGGGACCGAAAAAAATGTGACGACAGGGTTGCCAGAAACAGGTTCGATTGTTCAATTTGGGAAATGACCCCATCAAGGGGCTGATTTTCCTTGAGTGCATAATCTATGGGAGATTTTGGTTCAAGCCCAAAGGCTTGAGCTTGGGATGGTTGCTTGATGTCAGCATCGACGAGAAGTACGGACTTACTGCCGTGCTGGGCTGCCATTAATGCAAATTCACGAACAAGGGTTGAAGATCCTTCTCCTGCCTGGGACCCAATAAATTGAATCACGTTTTGATCCGGGTTTGGAAGATGGGTTGCAACATTCTGGGCTAATGCGAGCAGTTCAGATTCTTCATGAAACTTGGGGATCGGCGTGGGTTTGTTGCCCATTAAAGGAGGGGGGTGAGAAATCGTCGGTTTATCCTTCCGCTTGTCGGCTTCTGCCAACCGTTCTTTATGGGCTGATTGTAAAGCGTCGTAAATTTTACTCATAGCTACCCCTGAATTGTCCTATATTTCAATAGCATAATATTTTCATCTGGAAGAATAAAGTTTAGGTTAACAATTTTTGAGTTATATTGCTTGTCCCAATCCTTAGTTGCTTCACTCCTGAACGAGACGGCTGTCAGAAAGGCCGATTGTTACAAGGTTTTGGCAACATTGATTTCACAAGGTCCAAGAGCCTCATGAAACCTATTCGTCAAAACCACATAAGGATTATTGCCTGGGACACAGGATTATCCCAGCAGTTATTGACGTCTTGCTAGGGTGTAGGGAGGCAGACTATCGAACCCTAATCCCTCTAACTATTCCTCAAATGAGGGATAGAAGAATCTGGGTTTTTCACTGAGCCAACACTATTCCGTACTCAAGAGGAGATTCCAACCATTGAGATAACGTACCTGAGGAATCACATTGAGCGTAAAAGATCATCTATCCTATTGTATTTATAGGGAATTCAAGAAAATTTTTCAAGTAAGTGTGGTATGATCTTCGACCTGCTATCAAGTTGTATTGTGCAAGAGTCTTGGCGATTCAAAGTGGCGATGGGGCAGATGTTGAACTGTTTAAAAGCATTACCAAGGAAAATTTCTTAGGCGGATTTAGTCATTTGAGGATGGGGGGATGGCTTTTGTGTTGCCATGGAGAACCCGAGGAAAATCTAGCTGAATAAGAGAGAAAACTTGCTGTATTTGTTTTGTGAATTGAAATATATTAAATTAAGAATTCTTCTAAGTTTTCTCTGCCCTTTCCCTCAAAATTTTGTTAGGTTACGCCCCCTGTTTTCAGGAGACTTATGGCAGGACGAGTGGTGATTACAGGCATGGGGATTGTTTCCCCTATAGGAATTGGGATTGCTCAATTTTGGAAGGCGGCCCTTCGTGGCCAATCTGGCATTACCGCCATCGAATCTTTCGGTGATCTTCCTATGGAAGGCTACCGATCACGCATCGCCGGCCAAATTCCTGAATTTCAACCGCCTGATTCAGTTGAGGACAAGTATTCCTCTCGGGTGGATCGCTATGCCCAAATGGCCCTAATGGCTACCCAAGAAGCCATTGAAGACAGCGGACTATCTTTAGAACATGAACGTCCGGAACGTTTTGGTGTGATGGCGGGTGTGGGCATGGGTGGGATGATGATGGGGGAACGGGAATTGACAAGTTTGTATGAATTTCATAAACCTCAGAGAGTCCATCCTAATTTTATTCCTACCATCACCCTGAATTCAGCTTCTGGCATTATCGCCTTGGCTTTTGGAGCGAAAGGCCCCAATCTGACAATTTCAACCGCCTGCTCATCGAGTATCCATGCGATAGGACAAGCGATGCAGTGTATTCGCCAGGGGCAAGCTGATATGATGATTGCGACTGGGGCCGATGCCAGCATTACCCCCTTAGTTTTTGCGGGTTTTTGTTCCTTACGCGCCCTTTCCACGAGATATCAGGATCAGCCTAGCCAAGCCTCTCGGCCCTTTGATCGCGGGCGCGATGGCTTTGTGATGGGTGAAGGAGCCGGAACGTTAATATTGGAATCCCTCCAACATGCCACCCGAAGAAAAGCTCGCATCTATGCCGAGGTGGCGGGCTATGCGGCCACGAGTGAGGCCTACCATATGGTCACTCCCAAAGAAGATGGGCTGGATATTGCTCGAACCATGACACTGGCCATGCAAGATGCCCGGGTCGAACCCACACAAGTTGACTATGTGAGTGCCCATGCGACATCTACGGTTGTGGGTGACGAAGTGGAAGTGAAAGGCTTGCGTGCCGTGTTTGGAAAACGTGTCAATAAAATTCTTGTGAATGCCACGAAATCCTTGATTGGCCACACACTGGGAGCTTCAGGTGTCATTGCCACAATTGCCTCAACATTATCTCTCGACAACAGCATCATCCATCCAACGGTAAACTATACTGACCCAGACCCTATTTGTGGTCTCCAGGGGATTTCTTGTCACGCTCAGAAAAAGAATCTGCGAATGGCCTTGGTCAATGCCTTTGGATTTGGTAGCAATAATGCCGTACTCGTTCTCAAGAAAATTTCATGAACACCCCACTACCATCATCCAGCGGTCTCAGCCAGCAAGTATATAAGACGTTAGGGGAATACTTGCGGCGTGATCCTGTCGTCCTCGATCCAGAAGATTCTCTTCGAGATGACTTAGGATTAGATTCTCTGCAAACCATTGAATTGGTATATCAGGTTGAGTCTGAATTCGATTTGCAAATTCCTGATGAAGACTTTGGGCGATTGCTCACCATTGGTGATGTCGTGACGTATCTCCATGAGCGGATGGGTGTCACTCATAATCATGTTATGCCTTATCATGTTTCTGCAAAGGCAAAGAAGCTCAGCAACAATTCAACAACCCAATCAAAAATTCGGTCCCGTTCAAAGCCGTCACTCTAATGAATAGTGCAACCTCCTCTCGCACCAACCCCATTCCTCTCAAAGAAATAGCCCAGAGCGTCCAGGCTACGATTCATGGCCATTCGGAAGTGTTCATCTCTGGATTGTCCCATTTGGAAGGGGCCTCCTATGGTGATCTCTCGTTTGTTCTAAAACCCAAATTTTATGAGGTTGCCAGGAATTCTCAAGCCGCGGCCTTTCTCACGATTCACCCAATTCCTGACGATCCGCGTCCTCAATTGATTTGCTCCAATCCGTTGCTAGCCATCGCCACGCTTGCCCAAAAATATTTTCTGCCACCCCTCCCTCCGCGAGGCATTCATCCATCTGCCGTGACTGGGCATGATGGGCGCATCGGGCCGGATGTGTCTATCGGACCATTGGTAACCATTGGAGACCGTGCGGAGATTGGATCAGGGGTCACCATTTATGCCGGTGTGCACATTGGAGAGGATGCCGTTATTGGAGACGATTGCGTCCTGTATCCCCATGTTTCCCTACTGGCAAACTGCATCCTTGGCCAGCGGGTTATTGTGCATTGTGGAACGGTCATTGGTAGCGACGGATTTGGCTATGCACAGCATGACGGACAGCACCATAAAATTCCTCAACTAGGCAATGTCATCATTGGAGATGACGTGGAATTAGGCGCGAATGTCACAGTGGACCGGGCAACTTTTGGAAGCACCGTCATCAAACAGGGTTCTAAAATTGACAATCAAGTACAGATCGCCCACAACGTGATGATTGGCGAACACTGTATTATCGTTGCACAGGTGGGGATTGCAGGTAGTACTCGACTCGGACATCATGTGATGATTGGAGGCCAAGCGGGATTGGTCGACCATCTGACCATTGGAGATCAGGTGCGAATTGCATCAGGAGCAGGGGTCACCAATCATGTGCAATCAGGGCAAACGGTCGGCGGGCGCCCAGCAGTGGATCATAATACCTGGCGAAAATCCCAAGTGCTTCAATACCAACTGCCGGATATGCGAAGCGACTTGCGGGCCTTGAAGAAAGAAGTGGAGGACTTAAGGCGACGCCTACAAAAAGATTCCTCGTCCTAAGCAGCTTTTCCTCAGTCTCTTCAAAAAGGTGTGTCCTAAAAAATCTCTTTTCATTTTTTCCCTGGAGGCAACACCAGCCCTTTCCAAAAAAACATTTTGGCCCAAAAATATCCCGCCCACGGTAAGGCAAAGGCCGCGACGGGATGCAAGAACCCGGTCCACACACAAATTCCTGATAGGGTCAGTAAGGCCGCAAATCCAAGGAAATACCACAAGGTGACAAACCCTCGCCCGCGATGTTCAATGGTCACTTCCGTGACCGCTTTCTTAGCCTTACGCACAGATCGTTGGGTAAAGGCCTTCATGCGATTAGCAAAATACCCAGGAAATTCTCGCAAGAGATATTGTTGGTATTTTGTTTGTGCCAATCCCAATAACACACCGGCAATCAGCAAAACCGAACTATAGGTAAAAGTCTCCCATCCATAGCTACCCAGATAGAGCTGATACCCCAAAGCCACCACTCCAACTAAGATAGAGATCAGGCCCAACAGACTAGCAGGAAACAAAATGTAGGTACGGACAAACTCTTGGGCTTTCTCCGTTTCATCTACTTGACGTCTGGTCGTAATAACTTTAGGCATGGGTACTCTTTGGAATGAGATTCAATTCAATTGGAAAACGAGTCACCATTCTGTTCCACGATATTATCTGTATTCTCTGTGTCCTCTGGATCCGAATCTTCAGCTTCGGAAATACGATAGCGTTCCCCGAACCATCCTTGCAAATCAACCAACCGACAGCGATCAGAACAAAAAGGCCTATACGCATTTCCCTCCCATGAGACAGCCTTATGACATGCTGGACAGGTGTTCGTGTTCTTCGTCATACCGGTTTCTCTGAGGAACTAAGCCGTTACACATGAAACTGCGCTTCATACAGTCCGGCATACAAGCCCCCTTTGGACAATAACGTCGTATGGTTTCCTTCTTCAACAATCGATCCCCCATCTAACACCACGATTCGATCCACGGACTGTAAGGTCGACAATCGGTGAGCAATAATAAAGGTCGTGCGTCCGCGCATCAACTCATCCATGGCGATTCGAATATCGACTTCTGTCTCGGTATCGATATTCGACGTGGCTTCATCCATGACAACAATTGGTGGATCCTTTAGTAACACTCGGGCAATGGCCAGCCGTTGTTTTTGACCAACGGATAACTTCACGCCCCGCTCCCCGATCCATGTGTCATATCCGTCGGGAAGAGCCTGAATAAATTCATGCGCTTGCGCGGCCTTGGCCACCGCTACAATCTGCTCAGGCGAGGCAGAGATATCTCCATAGGCCAAATTGGCCCGCACGGTTCCATTGAATAAGAAAGGTTCTTGTTGAACAAACCCGATTTGTTCTCGCAACGTGAATAACGGAAGACTTCGGATGTCGTGCCCAGCCAATTCAATCGCTCCAGCGTCGACATCATAAAAACGGAAGAGCAGTTTCATGAGCGTACTTTTCCCGACCCCACTCGGACCCACTAACGCCACATGCTCGCCAGGTACGACACACAAGGACAATCTGGTAAAAACCGGTGTCTCCGCCCGGTAGGCAAAACTCACCTGTTTCCATTCGACTTTTCCCGACAAATGAGAATTCTGTGGTTTAAGCGTACCCTCGTCCGGAACTGCAGGTTTGGCATCTAACACATCGAAGATTCGTTCTCCGGCGGCCAACGCATGTTGCAACAAATGATTGACGGAATGGATTTGGTTCACCGGTGTATAAAATAGCACGAGAAATGACAAAAACATCACAAACTCACCGGGAGTCAGTCGTCCTTCCATCACTTCACCAGCTCCAAACCACACGATTAAGGCGGTTCCTAAATTCCCAACAAAAATCATGCCGGGAGAATACAATGACCACAGATACATGGCTTTTAAGTTCGCTTGGCTATATTGCTGCGACATGTCTTCAAAACGTGATCGCTCATAGGGTTGCCGATTGAAACCCATCGTTTCGCGTATCCCTGACAACGCATCTTGGAGATATCCATTGAGGTCCGCCGCACGTTGTCGAATTTCGCGATAATACCCATGCACACGACGAGTGAAATACACCCCTCCAATCACTAAGATGGGAATGGGGAGTAATACGAAGAGAGCCAGTCTCCAGTTTAACCAAAATAATATAGTCGTAATGCCCACCAGCGTTAATGTGGCCGTGAGGATACCCTCAAACCCATCGATGAAAATGCGCTGGACCGGTTCCGTATCATTCACTACCCGTGACATAATTTCTCCGGTTGACCGATTTTCATAATAGGTTAACGATAATCGCTGTAGGGCCTCAAACACTTCTTGACGAAGACGATGTACCACCCGTTGCTCAAGCATGTTATTAAATCGAATGCGAAGGGAGTGGAAGATATTTTTCAAGCCATAGGCCAAAATGAGTCCAATTAACACCCAAGGCAATACATCCCAATTCTCTGCAAGAAGCACGTCATCAATCACAATTTTAATGAGCCATGGCGGGAGGAGTTCCAACGCCGTGGTCAGGGCAGCGAAGAAAAATGTCAATGCAACCAACCCTCGATAGGGGCGGAGATAGGTCATAAAACGGAGCAATGATTTCACAATATACTCACAACTCGTATACTTTTTCCGATCGTGAGACCGAGGAAGAAGACTCGAGAGTTCTCACTGAATAGAAAGATGGATATGGGTAACGAGAGAAAAATAGGTAGACGGCTCTAATTCCCAGCCGTTAAATCACCGTAGCAGACTCTTCCTTCCAGTAGGCATCAAACTCTTCTAACTGCGTCAGGGTGGACATGTCAGTCATTCGATCAATAAACAGCTTTCCAAGCAGATGATCCATTTCATGTTGAATACACACCGCATAGAGTCCATTGGCTTCGATATCCTGTAACGTTCCCTGTCGATCATAAGCCTCCACACGCACCATGGATGGCCTAGTGACTTTTCCCCGCATGTTATCAATGCTCAAGCACCCCTCCCACATTTCACTTTGTGCGGGTCCGTAAAACACGATTTTTGGATTAATAAGGACCGTTTTGGGAATGCCATCACTCCCTTCACATTCCATGACGATCACCTGCTCAGAATGAGCCACTTGTGGAGCGGCCAACCCAATCCCTTCATAGTGAACCATCGTTTCAAACATATCATCAAGAAATTGCTGAAAGCTACGACTCCCAATTGTTGCAGGATCGACAGGACTCGCGATTTGCCGAAGAACCGGATTCCCAACTTTTGCGATTGATAACACAGCCATACAAACTTACTCCTTAATTACAGCCTTCACATCTTTGGCAATAAGATGACGATAGCGTTGTGGACACATGGGCCGTGATGACTTGCTACCGCGTTCTGTCTTCGATTAACCCACGTCCAAATTGGCCGGGGGTTGCGGAGGCATCTTTTTGGAGGGTGCGCTATCGAATCGATCCTTATTCTCCTCCCACCAAGTCCACCATTCCTTCGCCCATTCTTTCCGATCTTCCGGCGTGGAAATTTCCCAATCGTGGACAGGACCGCTAAACCGCGTGAGAAACCAAAACGAATTACGTGCCGTAATCGACACATATTGCTCTGGGTCTGGAATCACGCCAATAAGGATCGGGAGTATTTCCTTTCGAGCGACATAGCGAGCTTCAAACACTGCAGTATTGCGAATGGTGGAATTGGGATCTTTCGCCATGGCTGCAATCGCAGGAATCACTTCATTCGGATCCAAACGAGTCGCGACCCTGAGTGCATGCGATCGAATTCTAGATTCCTCATTTGGCTCTATGGCGACTTTCACTAACGCTGGAGCCGCTGAAGGGTCCTTAATCATCGATAAGGTTTCGACCGCATTAAATCGGATTCGGGGTCCAGGCATCTTCAGGGCTTTGACTAAATGGGGAACGGAATGTTTGCCAAAATGCACAAACTCTCCCATCGCCCAGAGCTCCTGTTTCCCATCCAATAGGGGCAGAAGAGAATCTAACCGTTCCTGTTCTTGGGTAGTTAAGATTTCCGGAGCAGGAGTTGCATCTTCGCCAGGGGTATAATCGGGCTGTGGTGGAGGCTCAAACGGAAGTTGAGTCAGATATTTCTGTGGAGGCTGTTCACTCTGGCTAGCCCAAACCAAGCCATTTCCAAGAAAGAAAGCCAGAGCGAGACAGAAACAAATTTTAAATCGGAGCGTCGATTGCCGAACCATGAAATTCCCTTTCGTGAGTCTCGCGTCAAAAACAAGATGATTGATTTAGTCTAGTGGCAGATACCTAAAACGGTCAAGCGACTTTCCGGGTCTCATTATCGCAAAACCTCTTTGCCATTCAAGAGCAGGGACACATAGGCAACCATGGCCAGAAAGACGAGGGCTTTCACGGCATTTTTGAGCACAAGGGTGGGTGCACAGTTGGGGATCCTTTTGGCAAGGAGACAAAAACAGTTCGTGGGCTGTCAGGATGTTAAAAAGAGAGAAAAATGGAGGTCAATGGAGGAGAAGGCAACGAAGAATCTTGTTCACCGTACTCACTTAAATGGCAGGGCGCTATAGTAGGTGGCACCTCAATCAATATCGTTTTGGGAAACCTTATTTGTTCTTTACACTCATCCGCATCAAGGATTGTAAAACAGCTTCTTGAACTGTGGAGCAGGGGTCTTGGAGTGCAGTCGTTAAGGCTTCAAGTGCCAAGCGTTGATCAGACACTCCAGTCGCATCACCACCCAGCTGAATAGCTGCATCCATACGGATATCTGGATCCTGATGAAACAGGAGTGCGCGCGACGATCCTTCAATTTTTTTCTGCCCAGTTTTTATATACATCATTCTTCTCCTTTACTGCCTCGGCTTATCGTTTAGTGCCTTTAGTATATTATCGGCTTTGTTTTCGAAATTCTTGAGCCAATTGTGTACGATAATGGAAGTTTATAGACCTACTTGTTAGATATTTCTTTATCTCATTCTACCCTTGATTTGATGGAAAAAAATGAAGGGATTTCCTCTGTTAAGTAGGGAAGAGACGACGTTACGAGGAAAAGGAAGCAGAGTTTATTCGGCTTGGAATCACTCTACAGAACTGCAGGAGATGCCAAAACGTGGTATTCCAGAGCCACGACTTCATCCATTGAATCATAGATCTGCACAAGCTTCGTAAAATTCACAAAATCCAGCATTTCCCGAACAATTGGTCGAGGATTCACCATACTCAGACAAATTTTCTGACGATTGAGATGATGATAGGTCAAAAACAATTTTCCCAATCCCCGACTATCAATCGTCGTCAAGGCCTCGAGATTCAGAAGAATATGTCGGCCTTGTGCTTCTTGGGCCTGACACACTGCTGCTTCCAAGAGGTGCTCCGCCTGTGCATCTAAACAGGCTCCAAGGGTAATCATATGCACATTCGAATTATTGGTAGGTTGTGGAGATAAGTGAGTCATAACTGATCAATCTTTTCGGCTTTCCTTTAGGCCAACTTAAGGCAGCGATGACATTCCGCCATAAACTGGTTAGGCAACGGAACGAACCTGTGTTTTGTGTTGCACAATCGGGATCACAGTGGCTAAATTCACCATTTGAAGAAGACCTTCAACCGAAGGTCTAGGATTCATCACTGTTAATGCCACACCCTTTTTTCGGAATGAATAATACAGAAGTAATAATTTGCCAATTCCCGCGCTATCCATCGAGGATACTCCTGAGAAATCCAAAATGACTTGATTGCAAGGACGGTCTTCTGCCGCTGCGAGAGCCGTTTCCATGGGCACGCGAGCCGTCTTATCAAACCGCCCCGATAACAATAAAATCCGAATCTTTTTGTCCCATCTTGCCATGACTAACATGAGCCAACTCCTCCCTCTTTTTGCTGAAGCACCCTTGCCATTCTCCGATTCACGTAATTTCCGTCCTCCACTAGAAGAGTAGAGCAACCTATGTGCCAGTTGATTATGCAGGTTCTATGTTTTTGGGTGGAAGGTATATTGAGCAAAACCTTCGAAAAATCTATGTAGTGCAAAAAGGAATGACCGCTCAAGTTCCCAACCACGGAATACGTACCATGCAGTCCTTACCGCATAGGAAAAAACGTTCTATGGCCGACGGGCAAACGAGCAGATTGGGAATAGCTAGATACCCAAGGTGTGGCCTAAGGAAATAACCTTAAAAATGAGAGGAAAAAAGAAGCCATGCCGTAACTGAGGAGAGCCATAATAGTAAAGGTTTTCACGGTAGTGTGGGTAAAATATGATATGGTGCAGTATGGGAAATTTTGATTTGGCGTGAAAGGCTTAGACAGATCTCTACAGTAGAGTGGTCGAAAAAAAATATTTCAATATCCCATAAACCAATGGGGGCACCAAGAAAAAAATAGAAGGAATATTCATGAAGAATTTTCGACTAATGAAAATCGTCTTACTTTTATTGATGGTTGTTGCGGTCGTCCCAGCCTGGGCAAATTTTCTTGCTGGTGAAGATGCCTACTTGCGAGAAGATTATGGAAAAGCTCTAGAAGAATGGCGCCCATTAGCGAAACGCGGAAACGTTGAGGCTCAAAATATGCTGGGGTACATGCACCGCTATGGACAAGGCGTGCCCCAGGATTATGAACAAGCCCGCCATTGGTATCGTTTGGCCGCAGATAAGGGACATGCCCGGGCTCAAAATAATCTTGGAGCGATGTATCGTCAAGGATTGGGTGGGCCCCAAGATTTTGAGGGAGCGCTGCGATGGTTTCGGCGTGCGGCGGAGCAGGGAAATGGTGGTGCGCAAAACCATCTTGGTCTGATGTATTTTGAAGGAGAAGGGGTTGTGAAAGATGAGATTCAAGCGTATAAGTGGGCCTACCTTTCGGCTGAGCAAGGGGTAGAACAGGCCATGTTGGCCGTAGAATTTTTGGAGCAACAATTAACCCCTGAGCAGATTCAAAAAGCTAAGCAGTTGGCGAAGGAATGGACTCCAAAAGGCGAAGAGGTCACCTTGTAAATCATTGGAAATATTATAGATCTCTGTCTTGAAAACCGTTTTTCTGCGTTCTCTTTTTATCAGCTTCATTGGATTTGACTCCCCTTCAACAGGGTGTTAGGGTTGCCATCTCCTCCGGGAAGATGGCGCTAAAGCCTTTCGTGCGTATTCATACATTTGTTGTTTTGTTGATTTTCGGAAACAGGCCTAGGTCTTGTTAGGCCTGAAATGAAAGGAGGCTTCATATGGGACGACCAGCCAAAGTAACTCAGGCAAAACGTAACCGTGAGATGCAAAAGCGGATGAAGCAACAAGATAAAGAAGCCAGACGAGAGCAACGCAAAGCCGAAAACGAAGAACTCCGCCCTGTTTTGGATGGGGAAGACCCCGATTTAATTGGCTTGCGGCCTGGTCCTCAAGCTCCCCTCTATTAGACTAGACGCCTCTCCTGAGGCTTTCACCCTATTCCTTCACAACTGCGAGTGTCTCCAAGGTTAGCCTTGGGTGTAGAGATTGAGAATAAAGCAAGGCGGAGATCCTATCTGGTAGGATACAAATGCTTATGGATATGAGATTATTGGGATTCCTCCTGAGTTTTTTCTTATTGTCTGGTCATGGATGTGTGTCTGGTCCAGACGTCGTGCCTGAGACATTCAAGACGCAAATTGATGATTCCATCACTTTCCCAAAGATTCTAGAAGAACCGACTAGCTATCAAGGATCCGTGGTGCTTCTGGGTGGCGAAGTCCTTACCGCGAAACGCCTACAGGAAGGGACGCGTCTTGAGATCTTACAACTTCCTTTGGACCATTCAGACGAGCCGGTTTTTGACCGGACTGCCTCCCAAGGCCGATTCTTTGCTTTAGAATCGGCCTTCCTGGATCCTGCCACTCTTCCTCCTAATACCCGTGTGACTTTGGTTGGAGAAATCACAGGCTCCACTCGTGCTAATCTTGATGAAATGGAATATCGCTATCCGACTTTGATCATTAAACATTTGTATATTTGGCCAGAAGTAGAATTGAATCAACTAGAGGATTCTGGACCGAGTTTTGGTATCTTCGGAGGAGGCAGCTCTGGTGGCGGACGTGTTGGTGGCGGAGTAAGTATAGGGATTGGATTTTAAGTGTAAATGTGAATCGCTTGTTGAAGAAGGCAGAAAATTAGGTCGTTGAATGCCGAAAACTTTCAAAATGATCCGGACGAGTAATCGTTTTATAGGTGCGGGATTAGGGGTTCTGCTGATGGTGTTTGTTGGTCCATTAGCTGCCAAAGCCACCGTGGGATGGGAAGTTGGAGATATGGTGCTAGATTTTGGCCTTGACCTAGAGTCTGGTGAACAGGTTGTGTTGGTCGACAAATATGAAGTAGGTGAGCCATTTTTTTTTGTTGAAATAACTTGGAAGCTGAACTCTGAAAATTGTGTGGTACAGATTCAAGAATCAACTGGGCCAGATGATACAGTGACGACCAAAAATGTCAGCGATGATGGTTTATTAGATGGTGTAGTCTCTCATGTTCGTTTTCAGCAAGTTGAGGCTGTCATCGTGAAAGCTGCTGATGGGAAGCATTGTGAAATTGATCCATCGCATGATGAGTTCTTGGTCGTCGCTAGAGAGTCTCGTGCTCCAGCATCCGTCGAAGAAGGCATGGAATCAGCACCTATTGGTGCTGTGGTGGTGGTCTTTCGGGCCACCACATTTTTTATGCCGAAGGATGTCACGGTCAAGGCTGGTGAAAAAATTGTCTGGGTGTATGCCGATGGCGCGCAAGAACCGCACAGTGTCACGAGTGGTGGCTGTCGAGTGAATGATTGTTCCGGAGGAGGGCAGCATTTCAATAGCGGATTAACGGTGAACAAACCCGGCCAACGTTTTGAGCATGTCTTTAACAATACCGGAAGCTTTCCCTACCACTGTGATCTTCATCTCGGGTCGATGCAAGGGACCGTGGTGGTTCAAGATCCCCACTAGCATTCAACGGGATTCTCCAATTCTTTGAGTGTTACTCCTAGAGTCTCTCCTCGATGAGTATGATGACGTGTTGAAGGTGACCTAATAGGTTCTGCAGTGCTATCATATGAGATTCTCGGAATAGGTCCTGTGAAATCTCCCAGACCCCCAAAAGTATTTCATCTTATCCTGATTAAGCCTTCTCATTATGATGATGAAGGCTATGTCATTCAGTGGATTCGTTCGTCTATTCCCTCCAACACGATGGCAGCTATTTATGGGCTGGCTCTTGATTGTGCCGAGCGAGAGGTTCTTGGTGATGATGTTCAGGTGTCCATCACGGCTTTGGATGAGACCAACACCCGAGTCAAAACACGTGAGCTGACCCGCATGTTTCAGGATGCTGGCGGCCATGGGCTCGTAGCCATGGTCGGGGTGCAAACCAATCAATTCCCCAGGGCCATGGATCTTGCCAGAGAATTTCGTCGCGCTGGCCTTCAAATCTGTATTGGGGGGTTTCACGTGAGTGGCTGTTTGGCTATGTTGCCGACTATGCCGTCGGATCTTCAGGATGCAATGGACGAAGGGATTTCCTTGTTTGCTGGTGAAGTGGAAGGACATTTCGACAAGCTACTTCAGGACGCATTTTCTGGACAGTTGCAACCTCTCTATAATGTGATGAAGGACCCTCCTGGACTTGAAGGGCAACCGGTTCCGTATCTTCCTGCACATTTGGTTCATCGTATGTCCGGGGCTCGCACCAGTTTTGACGCAGGGCGAGGGTGTCCATTTCTTTGTAGCTTTTGCACGATCATCAATGTCCAGGGGCGGAAATCGCGTTTTCGTTCCCCGGATGATATTGAGCAATTGGTTCGGATGAATGTGGCACAAGGTATTCATAAGTTTTTTGTGACGGATGATAACTTTGCGAGAAATCTCGCTTGGGAAGGTATCTTGGATCGCCTGATTCAACTACGGGAAGAGGAGGGCATTCAGTTTAAAGTCACGATTCAAGTTGATACGATGTGCCATAAAATTCCCCGGTTTATTGAAAAGGCAGGACGTGCCGGTGTGGATCGAGTATTCATTGGTTTGGAAAGTATCAACCCCGATTCTTTGGAAGGATCCAGAAAACATCAAAACAAAATTACTGAGTATCGAAGCATGCTCCAGGGGTGGCATAAAGCCGGCGCGCTCACGCTTGCTGGGTTAATCCTGGGATTTCCCACTGATACAGCGGAGAGCATTCTCAGAGACATTCGGATTATACAAAGTGAACTTCCCATTGATTTGTTATATTTTTTCATTTTGACGCCGTTGCCTGGATCGCAAGATCACAAGGAACTCTACGAACAGGGTGTGCCATTGGAATTAGATATGAATGCATACGATTCCGTCCACGTCGCGATGCCCCATGCCCACCTGTCTAAGCAGGAATTACTCGATGCCTATCACCAGGCCTGGGATGCCTATTATACACCTCAACATGTGGAGACCGTCATTCGTCGAGCAAAAGAATGGCAGTTCAGTATGAATAAAGTGAAATGGATGATGCTCTCGTTTTATGCTGCGGCCAAGGTCGAGGGAGTCCATCCCATGGATAGTGGTATCTTCCGTCGGAAGTATCGTCGTGACCGACGAGCTGGGATGCCGCAAGAACAACCCATCATTTTTTATGCACGCTATGGCTGGGAGATTGTATCCAAGCATCTTAGGTATGTGTGGCTCTATTTAAAGTTCCATCGTGCCTATCGACAAGTGATGCATGAGGTGA
This sequence comes from Phascolosoma agassizii, assembly GCA_035593235.1. Classification (NCBI taxonomy): domain Eukaryota; kingdom Metazoa; phylum Annelida; class Sipuncula; order Phascolosomatiformes; family Phascolosomatidae; genus Phascolosoma; species Phascolosoma agassizii. The sequence continues at coordinate 16,002 of JAVJHY011943150.1, forward strand.
GCCAGGAAGGGAATGATGTGGCGATGCAACCCGTTCAGGCTCATGAACTCGATACCTTAGAACTGTTCACGGCGACGTCTGCTGCTCAAATTGTTGTCGAAAAGGTTAAGAAAAAAACTGCAAAAATTCCGTCGACGGTGACAATTTCGTAACGAGTCTATTTAACGCACTCTCAATTTCCTGCCGGTTCTTGGTTGTGTCGTGGGTGGTGAGTAACATTTGACAGCAGAGCGTGTATTAAATCATCTATGGCCATAGAACCCTTCGGTATTCTGCAACATCTCAAAAGCCTCTCTCCTAATCACATTTACTTTCTGGCCCCAAAAGCGTTTGTCCTTCGAGGGTATGAGTATCATGCACAAGCCCGGCTCGAGTCGTATAGCTGGAATCGATCTCGGACGATTCTTGCGGCCTCGGTGAGAGGATCAAAATATTATGCCGTGACCTTTTCGATTGAGAAAGGACAACTCGTCTACTCATGTCGGTGTCCAGCCTGGACTGCCTCTTCGCAGTGCAAACATGTGATCTGTGCCTTACTGACGACCGTGAACTTGCTCGTTCCCGATACTTTTCGGGTATCGCCTAAATCTGCAACAAACCGAGAGCACCTGTCTCAACAATTGTTAAAAGGTTTTTCTGAGTCTCAAGCCTCCGCGAAACCCATCGAGCGTCTTCCGCGGTTTGAAGTAAATTTAGTCGATCACCCTGGCCAGGGTTCCATTGCCATTACGAACCATGGAAAGGTCTGTCAAACCTTCCTGGGTATGCCGACTGAGTTGGCCATCTTGCTGCGTGCCACGCAGGATCCTGCCTGGTCGGTACAAGATGCCCTACGGGATTTTCTGAAGCATCACGGGCAAGTATTCCCCATTTATTTTGAGAATGCTCAAGGGCGTAATTTGGTGGAATGGGGATCGTCGCTCACCTATACCATTAAAACGGAATTAGATGTTCGAGGAGATGAGGTCACCGTAGCCGCTCGCTGTTTCCGGTTTGGCGTGGTACAGGAGCAGGCCGGGCTGTTTATGGGGTTAGTTGTGGATCTTGGCGCGAATAAGCTCGCGCCCTTAGATAATGACTTGGGTTGGGTCTTCTACGATGTGTTGTCAGACTATATCAGTGATGATGATGAGAAAGATCGCAGGCCCTCGCGAACGACCATTGGTCGCAGTGTGCAGAAATTTGGCAGGTCACCCTTGGGACGTGCAGAAGGAGGCCGCGAGTTAGGCACTCGTCCCATTCTTTCATTGACGGTGCAGCAGTTTGCCAGTTTGCAAATTGATCTTCCGACAAAAGATGTCTTGCATATGTTGCGTTCCGCCCAATTCAAAATAGAAGGCCAAGACGTAGATCTTGTGCAATATCAGCAGGCCGATCAAGGACCGTCAAAACTTTTTCGTCTTACGGTGATGCCGAAAGCTTGGTCTTTGGATACCGCATTCGTAGAGTCCAATCTTTCCGCCCTCGTGGCGGAATGTCGGCAAAGTGACCATTTAAGTGGGCCCAGCGAGCAGATTTTTAGTCTCTTCCCCTTTCTAGAGCAAGGGCGGGCGGTCTCGAGTGGTCTGCGAACGAAAAAACGACGGGCGGTGCTCTATGACACGTTCTTCGAAATTTGTCGCGTGTCCAAAGCGAGTGAAGGGAAGAAACTCATTAAATCGTGTTTGCGACGTGAAGAGTTTCGCCCCTTTCGCATCAAAGCGGAAGCAGAAGATGTTCTTCAATGTTTTTCTGCTCCCCTACTTGAGCCGAGTGTGCGATTACTCGTGCATGAAGGTCAATGGTGCGTGGTTCCGAACGAGTGGACCAAGGAAGCCTTACTCTTTGCTATCCCATATGAAATTTGGGGCCTTCAAGTATTTGAAAAGATGATCGAGCATGACACCATGCCTCTTTCACAGGAATTACTGTATGCCGGGTTGCCGGAATGTTATGCCAAAGCCGCCGAGGCGGGGATCGAAGTATTTTTTCAGGACAAGCCGATCGCAACGGCTCAATGGAAGTGTTCGGTTGATGCGCGCCGACCACCGACGATCGATTGGTTTGAACTTCGTCCAGAAATCATGTGTGATGGCGTCCGTCTTGAAGTTGAAGAAGCCAAAGCCATTCTGGAGCGAGGTGGACTGATGGAAGTGGACGGGCGCATGCGTATGGTGGATCAGAACACGCGGGAAATCTTGCGCGCGTTGACCGCGTTATCTCCTTCGAAGACATCTAATAAGTCTAATCAGGACAAACTAGATGTGGTGCACGTGCCCAAATTACAGATTTTGGATTGGGTCGCCCTGCGCAAGCGTGGAGTGAGAGTCCTGCTCCCACCCGAAGATGAAGCCTTAGTGGAGCGCTTGCTGAATTTTGAACGGATCGAATCCAGGCCATTGCCTCAACAACTTAAGGCGAAGCTGCGGCCCTATCAGCAGGAAGGCTATCGATGGTTAGGGTTTCTGTATCAACATCGGTTGGGAGCCTGTTTGGCAGACGATATGGGTTTGGGCAAAACTATCCAAGCCATTAGCTTGTTAGCGGGCATTCATGAAGGGATCATACAATCTTCAGCTCCTAAACAAAGCCCGCATCTGGTCGTGTTACCACCGAGTTTGATTTTTAATTGGGAGCAAGAGATTGGTCGATTCTATCCCGATCTCAAGGTATGCAGTTATATTGGCAAAGAACGCCACATGGACTCCATTCATGCCGATGTGGTGCTTACCACCTATGGTTTAGTGCGGCGAGACATTGCCATTCTTGAAAAGATGGCGTTTCACGTCATTTTGTTTGATGAAGCGCAGGCGGTCAAAAATATTGTCGCGGGGACGACCGGAGCTGCTCGACGACTCAAAGGCTATTTCAAATGTGTCATGACGGGGACGCCTTTAGAAAATCATGTTGGGGAATATTATTCCCTCATGGATCTCTGTGTGCCAGGACTCCTGGGGGAATATGATGGTGTCAAGGGAAAACTCAAAGCGCCATCACCAGATTTGTTAAACACGATCATGCAGCGAACCAAGCCGTTTGTCTTGCGCCGAACAAAATCGCAAATTCTGAAGGAATTGCCAGCAAAAACGGAAACCGATATTTACTTGGAACTCACCGATCGCCAGAAAACCCTCTACCAACATACTGTGGCGACTATTCGATCCACCATTGCATCAGCCTATCGAAGTAAAACGTCTGCCCAGGCGCGGGTCATTTCACTGACTGCCATTTTGAAATTGCGGCAAATTTGTCTTTCCCCTCGGCTCATTCAGAAAGACAGTATAGATACATCCCCAAAATTGGGATGTGTCGTGGAGCGGCTTCAGGAACTGATGGATGAAGGACATAGTGCGCTGGTCTTTTCGCAATTTACGTCTTACTTAGATCTGGTTGAACAAGAATTTCAGGCGCACCAGATTCCCTTTGTCCGATTGGACGGGTCGACTCCCACGGCTACGCGCAAAAAAATTGTACAGGAATTTCAAGATGAGAAAATGCCGTTTGTCTTTTTGCTGAGCCTCAAAGCGGGCGGGCAGGGATTAAATCTGACGAAAGCCTCTTATGTATTTCATTTGGACCCCTGGTGGAATCCGGCGGTTGAGAATCAAGCATCGGATCGTGCTCATCGTATTGGGCAAAAGCAGAAAGTGTCCATTATGCGTCTGCTCATGCGACATACCATTGAAGAAAAAATGATGGCACTCAAACAACAAAAAATGGAGCTCTATGATGCGGTGTTAGAAGGCGCTGCTCATCGTGGAGGCGGAACCTCGCTTACGCAAAAAGATTTTGAATTTCTCCTTGATTAGGTGGATATTTCTGGAACGGTGCCTGAAGGATTGGTTGACCGTATGGTTTTCGAAGAGCGGAAAATGAGTCTATTGATACGTGGAATTTGTTGGCGATGAAATCAGTGTCGTATGACAGTGTGATTGCCAAGGAATTAGGCATTGTGGTCAAGCAAGTCACGGCTACTGTGGAGCTGTTGGATGATGGGGCGACGGTGCCGTTTCTCGCCCGGTATCGTAAAGAAGTCACTGGTGGGATAGATGAAGTGGTCATTACGTCGATCCGAGATCGCGTGGCTCAACTTCGAGAATTGGATAAACGTCGAGCGGCCATTCTGTCGTCTCTTGAAGAACAGGGCAAACTGACTGACGTTTTGCAAGCGCAGATTGATGCGGCGCTGACCATGACGGAACTGGAAGATCTCTATCTTCCCTATCGACCCAAGCGTCGCACTAAGGCCATGATCGCCAAAGAACGAGGTCTGGAACCACTGGCCGAAAGTCTTTGGGCTCAAGATGAGAAAGTCGATGTCTTAGCCGAAGCAGAGAACTATCTCAATCCAGAACGGAATGTTGAAACGGGGGAAGATGCCTTGGCTGGTGCACGCGACATCATGGCCGAATGGATTAATGAAGATCAGCAGGCTCGTGCGTCGATGCGAGCCCTGTATTTAGAACAAGGGCTTTTCAAGACGACTGGCGTGCGTGGGAAAGATGTGGAAGGCAGCAAATACCGAGACTACGCTGAATGGGAAGAACCGGTGGCCACCGCGCCTTCACATCGTGTATTGGCTATGCGCCGTGGAGAACAAGAAGGGTTTCTGACGTTTCGAGTAGTTGTGTCTGAACCAGCAGCGCTCGCGATATTATCTCGCTTTTTCCTCAAAGGGAGTGGCCAGACATCGGCGCAAGTAACGATGGCCATACAAGATTGTTTTACGCGACTGTTCTCTCTCTCGATGGAAACGGAAGCACGTCTGCAGACCAAGATCAAAGCCGATGAAACAGCAATTGAAGTGTTTGCACAAAATGTCCAACAATTACTTATGGCGTCACCTTTAGGCCAGAAAGCCATGCTGGCAATCGATCCAGGATTTCGTACAGGGTGTAAGGTCGTGTGTCTTGATCGTCAAGGCTCGTTGAAGCATACCGATCTTATCTACCCTCATCAGGGGCCAGCAGGCGTGGCTAAGGCTGGTGACACGATCTTGGGTTTGATCACGAAGTTTCAGATTGAAGCGATCGCTATTGGCAATGGGACGGCTGGCAGAGAGACTGAAACCTTTCTTCGGACGTTGAAATTGCCTGGGAGTCTTCCCATTGTGATGGTCAACGAAAGTGGGGCGTCTATTTACTCTGCCTCAGCAGTGGCTCGTGAAGAATTTCCTGATCAGGATATCACCGTGCGTGGGGCCGTCTCCATCGGCCGCCGACTCATGGACCCCTTAGCCGAATTGGTGAAGATCGATCCCAAATCAATTGGGGTTGGGCAATATCAACATGATGTGGATCAAGGCATCTTGAAACAGCGGCTTCAGGATGTCGTCATTAGTTGCGTGAATCGGGTAGGAGTGGACGTCAATATGGCCAGTCCGCAATTACTCACCGCCGTCTCGGGGGTGGGGCCGCAATTGGCCACCAATATCGTCGCCTATCGGCAGGAAAATGGGCCCTTCAAAAGTAGGACGGCATTGAAGAAAGTTCCGCGTTTGGGCGCTAAAGCGTTTGAGCAAGCCGCAGGTTTTTTACGCATTCCGGAAAGCGAGCATCCCCTGGACGCCAGTGCCGTTCATCCAGAGCGGTATCCTGTGGTTAATGCGATGGCCAAAGATTTGGGTTGCACGGTAAAGGATTTGATGAAGGATACAGGCCGACAGAAAGCCATCGACCTCAATCAATACATTACGGAAGAAGTAGGTAAGCCGACCCTCACCGATATTCTCACCGAATTAGCCAAGCCGGGTCGTGATCCACGAGAACAATTTGAAGCTGTACGATTCGATGAAGCGGTTCAATCTATTGAACAGGTCAAACCCGGCATGGTCCTGACCGGTGTCATCACGAATGTGACGGCCTTTGGCGCCTTCGTCGATATCGGTGTGCATCAAGATGGCCTCGTCCATATCAGTCAGCTGGCCAATCGCTATATCAGCGATCCCAATTCCGTCGTTCAGGTAAACCAACAAGTCAGAGTGACCGTATTGGAGGTCGACATCCCCCGCAAACGCATCTCCCTCTCCATGAAAGCCGTTTTACCACAGACCGAGTAATCATTTTTCCACTGGCCTTTATTGCTTCGAAGCTTGGATAGCTGTTGTTAATTTCTCCTTTTTTGCCTTTTTCGCAGGGCTAAAGCGGCTGCTATCTCTCACGATAGGGGCATTGTGAGCTTCTCTTTCTCAGTTTTTCCTCGTTTACTTGCGTGAGTAAAAACTCTGTGATATTTTGAAGAGTATCGTGTAAGACCTCTTTTCTTTGGGGCGACAGACCCCGAATGAACGAAGTAGGGCCTTACACGATTTTTTTGTTCAAACCCTCCATGGTCTCCTGAAAGCAGGAACAATCCCAACAAGGATCCAGGAGTTGTGTGATGAGACAGTAAGGGTAGTCGGATTGGTCCGGCACCTGACTGTGTTGTATGTGTCTAACGTGTGTGAATAATTCAGTGGTTTTCTAGGGAACCGTAAAGAAGGGTAAGTGAAGTAATGGTGAAAAAGATCGTGGCCAACCTCCGTGGGGGTATCAAGAAGTCCTCGAAGATTGGCTATCATATTATTGTGTTGTGTTTGAGTGCAGGGATTGCGATGTCCCTTCCTATTGTCGCCACAAGTTTTCTAGATTACTGGACTAAGGTGGAAAAGGAGAAAGTGTCGCTCGTCGCTTTAGAAATAGGCGTCGCGGTGTTCCTGATTATCGTGATGACCTATATCCGGAGAAGTTGGAAGGACAGGAAGTTGGCCAAAATGGCCATCGATGCAGGTTTCGTGTCATTTTTCCCCCACCGGGCGCGACGGGCTGAGGATGGGATTCGCAAGCTTCGGGAGACCCAGGGGCGTGGCCGGACGGTCATGGTTATTGGATCAAGTGGGTATGACACGTTGCGTGATCAGGTGGGGGACTTATCGACCGTGTTGGATAAGTGTCTGGGAGCCAACATCATGTTGGTGAACCCCTTGAGCCAAGGCGCCAGTGCACGTATCCGGGCGATTGCGGATCCGATGATGACGATTGAGAAATACCGAGAGGGAGTCAGGCAAAGTATTGAGTTGCTCAAAAGGCTTCGGGGAGTCGGAAAATCCGTTAAACTTAAACTCTATTCGGACCCCCCGCTCTTGAAGTTGGTCATTCTTGGAGACTATCTCTGGATGCAGCATTACCATACGGATTTGGATATTCAGAAGATGCCAGAATATGTGTTGCGGCACAACGCGAACGACCATGGGCTGTACACGTTGTGTTATCAATATTTCGTGCAGCGATGGGAACAAACCGAAATGCCGGAATACGATCTCGACACCGACGAGTTGGTGTATCGAGATCGAAATGGTCGAGAGGTCCGAAGAGAACGATTCTGGCCGGAAGAGGTTCCGCAAAGCATTGAGCAGGGGAGAGAACTACCCGCGTTGCTGGGCGTGCCACACACGACTATGGCGCCTCCAGCTCTGGAACATGCGATGTGTCGAACGATGGAATAAATACTGGCTACTGTTCATCCCGTTGGATAAACCGAGTACCAACGCGGTGCTTGATAATTATTCAGCAGGAAGAGGCCGGAATTTTTTTAGGTGAGATCGCTGTGGCCTTGAAAGCGTATGGTCTATGGCACGTACAGACAAACTGGGCTGCTCGATTCCTCCCCTTTGTAAGGGCGATTGGGTTGCTGTTGACACCAAGGGTATTTACTGGTAGTCTCTTTTTAAATAAGGAGATCTAGCCATGAAAACTCTTGATGCATTCGACAAACAATTTCACACTGAAGAATCCTGCAAAGCCTTTCTGATAGAGGCACGCTGGCCGAAGCAAGTCGATTGTCCTCGGTGCTATAGCACGCAAAAGATTTACAAGCTCAAGGCCCGTCCCTATCACTGGGTCTGCAAAAATACACATTGCGGTGGGCGCAATGGCTATCGGTTTTCCATTCTCACTGGCACCATTTTCCAAGACACAAAGGTTCCTTTAAAGCTGTGGTTTAAGGTGGGCTATTTGATGCTCATCTCCAAAAAAGGCATTAGTGCGTTACAGATGCACCGCGTCGTGTTCGGTGAAGATTCTGGATCGGACTACCACACTACTTGGTATATGTGTCATCGCTGGCGCTCCGCTATGCAGGGCAACGCCATCAAGCTGACTGGTGAAGTCGAAGTTGATGAAACCTATGTTGGTGGCAAGGACAAGAACCGCCATCGAGCGAAGAAGGTGGCAGGCACTGGCACTGCTGGGAAAGTGGCCGTCATCGGGGCCATCGCCCGAAAAGGCATGGTGATAGCGAAGGTTATTGAGAATACCACTACAGAGACCCTGGATACTTTTGTATGCCAAACTGTGTCCGAGGACGTGTCCTTGGTGGCCACAGACGAACATTCTGGCTATCGAAAACTGAAAGAAAAAGGCTATCCGCATGAATCCGTCAAGCATGGTAAGGGTGAGTATGTGCGGGGCTTGGTTCATACTGCCAACCTGGATAGCTTTTGGAGCTTGTTTAAACGTGGGATTGTTGGGAGCTTTCATCATGTCAGCAAAGAGTACCTTCCTCTGTATCTGAATGAATTTTCGTATCGACACAACAACCGCGGCAACCCTCACGTCTTCCAGGAGCTTCTAACGACGTTCGGCAAGTAGACATCATCAAATCTCAGAGTTAAAGTATAAGGGTGGCTACCACCCAAAATACCAAAGAGGCCGACGCACAACTCAAAAAAGAACTCGAACACGCCGACATCGGGAAGTTTAAGAAAGCGATCAAGCGGGTTCTTGCGCCGACCAAGAAACCCGTGAAAAAGAAGTAGAGGCCAGCTCATTAGCCATTTATGTCATGATACATGGCCTGATAGTTCCTTTGAACTTTCCATCCAAATTCGCTGAGGAAGTACAATTGTTCGTTGCCTTCCATTTGGGCTGGTTCTGCAATTCCTTTACCCATCAACCAAGCAATAGCCTCTTTTTCTTTTATTTCTTCCGCGGTGGGTTTTGCGGTTTCCCCAAGATAGAGCAATTGGCCAGATTTCACGGGTCTCCACTTGGCAACGATCGACGGGTGCCTTCCATCTTCCCTCGACAGTAAATCCTTAAAGGCTCTGAAAATATAGGCTTTATCTCTGATTTTCTTGATCAGAAATTCAATGTACTCATTCTCGCTTTGTGGCGGGCGACACCGTAAGAGCCATTTATAGACTATTTTCATATAACGCGCAGAACCTTCTAACGCCTCAATGGCGTCCCAAAAATTATCAATCCAACTCCACATCCCGCCATTGTACGGATCTCCTTGAATAATTGATATATTTCAAATATCTAACCAATTTAAGAATTAGCCCCGTCCTCTGATCTCCATTTTTGAAAGAAACTTTCCAAGTCATTGCGGTCAAAATATTTCAAAAATCCCACATCCTGTTCTCGCAATAAATCTTTGGCAGATAAACGAATGGGGCGTTTCTCATGCTGAACCAATTTATTGTCAATAAACTTTTGAAATTCATAGGCTACAGTGTCAGCAGCTTGAAGCGGAACGACTTCTTTGCCTTGAAATGACCAACCGCGAATATGAGCATGTTCCCATCGATTAACATCACTATGGACATTTCGTATGATCCTATCCACTTCGCCATGGCCAAGGGTTCCGGCTTCGAACACAATTTGAATCGGTTGAGTAATGTGATTCTCCTCGCACCATGTGCGGATGTTTGCTAGGCATCCGTACGCGCACCAACTAAAGAATCCATATTGCTTAAGGGGATCGTCATCGGGAATGACTGCATTGTAATCTTCTTTAATTGCAGCGAATCCTATCCCAACATCGGTATAATCTCTAATAATGGCATGTGCTTGTTGTAAAAACTCTTTTCGACGCTGAGGCAGCCAATCCGCGTAGGGTCCTTGAAAATTTTCCAAATCTGACCGACGAAGTTGAGTGATCGCATAATCAGACAAGAGGGTTGCCCAGAGTCGGTTAAAGTTTTCCCACTTTTGGACAGTAGCCAAGTAGCCTGCCACCACAGCCACGGACTTATCTGGGCCTATCCCACTATCATCAAGATATGCTGTAAGCATAAGAAACCAATCGGTTTTTTGCGAAAAGACGCTTCGGTAAAGATGCTCGAATGCATCATAGCCTTGTTGTTGTACTGAACTATCTCTAGAGTCGCTTCTAATCATATCCCCCTCCAAAGGCGGGTGTCAATTTGCACCCAATCGCCTTTGTAAGGGGAGGCGGAGGTGGGGTAGAGTCGTTCAATTGGCCACTAACATCTGAATGAAAGCACATAGGTCATTCACATGGCTCTACCTCCCCTAGCCACACCATCTCACAAAGAACCAATTAAGGAACGGACATTTGATGGCGTGGACGGTGTATATGTTGGAATGCGCTGATACCAGTTTGTATACGGGGATCACGCTGAATCTGGAGCGTCGTCTTGCGGAGCATTCGAAAGGGAAAGGCGGTAAATATACCAAATACCGAGGGCCGTTTACTGTAGCGTTCACAGAACTTCAGGAGACGAGAAGCCAGGCGCTCAAGAGAGAAGCCGCGATAAAAGCCATGACAAGAGAAGAAAAATTACGCCTTATTCGAACTTGATAAAACGATCGCTTGAGCGCTTTCTCCTCTGTTCTTCATCCGTCATCACCATCTTTTTCTTCTTTTCCGTCATGCTCGACCTATTCCATCGGGCATCCCATCTTCCTCCGCGCACCCCATCTTGAGATCAAGCCTCGCCATTCCGATTCACTGGCACTTTCAGATTCCATCTTCATCGACCGATAAATACATTAACGAGCTACAAAACCCCCGCCACGTAGAGAAAAAGCCGGTACACATGGACCAAGCCACCAGAACACGTCTCGAACGCAATATCTTTTCTGCAGCGCATCAAGCCTGTGAGCCATGGGAAAAATTTTCCTGGCATACGAAGGCACATGTGGCGCATTCATCTCAGGCGCTAGCCATTGATGTCTTTGGCACCATCAAAACCTCTGCCAACCGTGACGCCATTGTTGATGCTCTCGCACAGACCCTGGGGCTCCCCACTGGCGGTCCCTGGGACATCACCCTGGAATGGTCGGCGCGTGCATCATTGTTCAATGAACCTCATCCGACGCAAGTTGATGTCTATGTCGAAAGCCCATCAGCAGTCATCCTGCTTGAATGTACCTTTACCGAGCAAGATGGAGGCGCCTGTTCCCAAACGGTGAAGCGAAATGGCGTTCAACCCTGCGATGGCAACTATGAGGAAAACCTTACTCATGAGAACGACACGACCAGCCGTTGCCCGTTAAGTGAAAAAGGCATTCAATATTGGGACATCATTCCGAAAGTCTTTCATCTCGACGCCCAAACAGATTATCAGCCCTGCCCTTTCGCAGGATCAGCCTATCAATGGATGCGCAATCTCGTAGTGGCCTATAAGGTTGGGCGACAGAAAAACAAGCAACCCTCCGTAGTCATCGTCTATGCTGATCATCCAGCTCTGCCCATGGCACAAAATGTCAAATCTCAGGACTGGACAGCATTCACTAAAACCGTGCAGAAGGATCACGTGTCCTTGCACGTGCGTTCGTATCAAGAAATCCTCATGCTTGCAGAAGAGGTCACTCCTCAAGGCAGTGAGGAGCAACCTCTATGGCGGGAATTAGGCGAGTGGGTGGAAAGAAAAATGTCGGCGATCAATGGTGTCGGGAAAAAACCAAAAAGAAAACGTTCTTCCTCCAACGCGATGGCAGCCAGTAGAAATGGGTGACGGGGTCTGAGATTTCGTAGCAGCCAAAGCCGCGTTGTGTGGTGGCAATCCAGATCCTATACCAAATTTCTCCCCTCCAACTTCCCTTCCGTCCTGCCCGACATTTTCCATTGAGCATCCATCTTTTTTTTAAAATTTTCTCCAAAAGAACTCCCAGAGGAAAGTGAATAATTCTGAACAATCAGGACTGTTGGAAGGGGTCGAGTTGTGTGTGAATGCAAGACCTGCCCCCACTTCCGCAGTCGTTTCAAGTTTGGAAAGAATCGGTGTGCGCATAAGCGAGGTGAGGTAACCCGTTGGATGGTGAATGTAGCCCGTTAAGTTGACAAAGCCCTTCATTCCTAAGCGGCATACAAAAAGTTGACCAAGTGCTCTGCAAAAAACCAAGCCAAAATACAGAGACCCACCCCAAAGACTACACCCACCGTACTTGCATAGTTCTGAGCCCACCTCATCTTACCTTTCTTGCGAAACAAAGCGACCAATGGAGCACTAATCACCGAGGCTTGGAAAAAATTACACAACTCGGCTGTTGTCACAAACACCACTTCGCAAGCCACAATAACAAGGAGTGTATAAAGGGAAAATAGGGACGCCGTTTCGTGAGCATAAATCTGATAGAGAACAAAGGGAATCAATAGCAAAGTCGAGCATCCAAAAAGCCCATTGGCAAGCTCTTTCATGGCGCCTGCATAGTGGTTTTGGGAGCAATCACTCAGTACGGGTGTCATCATGGTATTAGTCATTCCCGATAGCTATAAGTTCTGATTCCTCCCTGAAATCTCCTCTCTCCTGCACCGTCTATATGTATCGGCTAAAAGGTGATTGACTGGTTCTGTCGCAAATACTTTCCCAAAACGAAAAGGGTTTGATGAAAAGCCTGTGCTACGCGGCGAAGGCGTTAATCAGATCTGCCGGAGTGCTATGGCTTCCCACCGATGTTTTCATCTGTCCCTTCCTGATCATTCCAAGCACTTCAATACCCCCTAACGTTCGTTGAGCGGCCTGAAAATCTTTGAATCTCAGCATCGGTCCCGTCAGCCTGCATTTCTTCTCAAGGGTGTAACCTTGAGTAATTACGTGAGGTTCTGAGCGTAATACAAAATTGAGTGGTCATACATCACGTCTGAACCATCAGGAACGATAATCTTCTCTTTGCATCCATGATGGGCATACGAAAATGGCCACCATCTAGGTGGCAATTTCGGAATAGGATCATTTCCATTGACATATCGAAGATGCTGGTTTGATTTAAATTCTTTTGAAAGACCGCGCCCGACTCTGGGTTCCCCAAAAGTCACCACCTCTGGAAATTCTTTGTGTGTCCCTGCAAGGGTGGCCATAGCGCCGCCCAAACTATGCCCTGTAACCGAAACTGGGATGTGTTTGAGATCCGCAAGAACCTGCAAATCGGGAAGAATCAGGGTTTTCCAAATTTTTGTAAATTCTCGAAGAAATCCTCGATGAACTTCCGCTTGACCCAAAGGGGTCAGCCCAAACATCAAATCAGCTAAAATATCGTTTGAGAAAAAGGAGGTGTACTCATCAGGAAGATGAACCTTGAGGGTTCGCTCCAAAAAGGGATCAAGGCGCTTCAGCATGCTTGCTGGAAATTTTTTCTTTTCAAATGCTTGAGTTCCCCGAAAGGTCAAAATGGCTTGATCGTGCCAGACCGCCAAAAATGCCTGAGCACCATCTCGTTCATAAATTCTGGCTTCTTGGGCTCCAAATTTCTCCATGAGCAAGAAAATAGTTTTCTGCGAATGATAGGCGGTGTGGCACATGTTGGCTAACACCCAGACTCGGTTGGTGTACCAACATTCTTCAAAATCCCGCTGCGTCATGACCAAGGGAAACGGAGGAAATTTTCCAGGATGAATAACGGCCTGAAAAGTTTTGGAGGTATGGAGTGTTGCCTGCATACAGCCTCCTTCCTGGAATACGACAGCAAAAAATGGCAATGAAAAAAGAGTCGGCTAAACAAGCAGAAAGTGCGACATAGGCTAAAGGGCTTACTACGGCTAGAGCATTTGTCGGCAGATGGAAGAAGAACTGAAAAGGAATTTTCGTGTGAGGAGGGTGAACGTTGTGGGAAATTTGAGTTGGTTTTTGAACGCTTCACATACTTAATCGTATGTCTTCTTTCTTTTATGATTTCTTTCAGCCCTGTCCTACGTTTATGCCTGGGAAAAATGGATTGCCGAAATGTTCTTCGAAAAACCTCATGTCCTTCATCTCACCACCATCCTCCAGCACCAAAAAGAATGATGAACGAGCGCCTCCTTCAAAAACATACTCGCTGTACTCCAAATATCTATAGACATGAGGTATCATGAAACCCAAAAATAAAGGTTTTTCCCGACGAACATTATGTAAAAAAGGAATTGGCCTCGCTGGAGTCTTCGTTGGTGGCACGAATGAGAGGTCAAATGTGTTGTTATATGATTATTGTAGGCTGGGCCATTAACGAGACGTATATCGTGGCGCTGTGATTTAAGACTGCTGGCCACTGTGAAACGATGTGGTCTGAACCAAAGATGGCGAAGCGAATGGCGTTTGAATCCTAATCCCAATGCCGGGAGACCCAATGCGGGCCGTTAGGAATAACCTCAAATCTATTGTGCGACTGAAATCACAACAAAAGATTTTCCGGTCTTCTATGGCGGGAATTATGCGAGTGGGTAGAAAGAAAAATGGCGGCGATCAATGGTGACCGGAGAATACCCAAAAGAAAGGTTTCTTCCTACTCCAACACGATGGCAGCCAGTAGAAACGGGTGACGGGGTCTAAGATTTCGTAGCAGCCAAAGTCGTGTTGTGTAATGGCAAGCCAGATCTCAATACCAAATCCTTCCCCTCCATCTTCCCTTCCATCATGCCCGACATTTGCTATTGGGCATCTATCTTTTTTTTCAAAACTTTCTCCAAAAGAACTCGTAGAGAAAAGTGAACCATTCTGAGGAAGTAGGAATGTGGAAAGAGACCTCGGCGTATATGTGATTGCAAGACCTGACCCCAATCACTATTCTTTATTGGGTTCTGCTCCTTCATTCAAAGTAAGACTGATCTACGGGTGTATGATTTGTCCACGAACCCATTCGACGACGATCCTGATCATATCCGGTGTGTGTTCGGAAAACACGTGGTCTGCACCTTTAATTTGTGTGAGTTGCTTGGGTTCATTGGCTTGTTCGAAGATATCGAGTGAGTCATGAATGGGGACAACGTCATCCGCCGTTCCGTGGACGAGCAGCCAGGGGACCTGGATCGACGAAGCGTGGGTGACGACGGTGCCGATGGCAACAGTGTCGTCGATGTAAGCCTGTGAGAGGGGACAGGTTGGCTCGTCCCACATGAAGCCTTGATCAGGTGTCACGTCTCGGAATTCGCGCTGTGCGAATGCTTCCGTATGAACCATTCCGGCGAGTGAAATGAGTCCACCAATGCGTGAGTCTTGACTAGCTCGGAGAACCCCGACGGCTCCGCCCATGCTGTGACCGACATAGAGGACGTTCCATCCGTCGAGCGCGTTGATCACGCAGCCGAGGTCTTCCGCTTCCTTAGAGATAGTGGCGGCCTCGAATCGACCTTCTGAGTCGCCGTTGCCGGAGAATGACATCCTAAGCGTCGAGATACCAGCATTTGACAGGGCTTCTGTTAGCGCGACGAGGAACGGACGATCCTTATTGCCGGTGACCCCGTGCCCAAGGACAATAATAATTTTCTCAGCTGTATTGCCTTGTTGGAATGTATAGTCGATCTGTTCGCCTTCGATGTTACGAATGGTTCCGAACATAATTCCCCCTGTGAGTCGTTAAGATTCTGATGAGAGTGCCTGGCGTGGGTTTGAGCGCCGCATGTTAAGAGCGAAAGGGACAAATACCGCTGGTAGCTTTTTTGAAGTTGCCCATTGAAGACGAAAAGAACGTCATCGGGTCAGCCTGGCTTATAATAGCCATACACGCGGTTTAACACTTCTGACAAGATCGCTTCGTGTTGAGCCACGGCTTCATCCCACGTGGAACAGCGGCGGCAGGTTTGATCAAGATCGCCACCAAACACCATCGTTTCAAACAGGAGAGGGGGGCCGGCGAAGAACTGATGATCAATGCCAAGAAATACCGTCGACACCTCAAT
>JAVJHY011944227.1:5792-31782 GCA_035593235.1 Phascolosoma agassizii
CGCGGCGAGCTTCTACTATGTGCCCGGCGGCGGGGCGGGCTGGCGCCGGGAGTCCTATGACGTCAAGTCGGTTCCCATCGAGCCGGGCAAGCTCCGCAAGCTCACCAGCCACGACGAGTTGGTGAAGGGCCGCTAGCCAGCCCACAGAGAAGTCGACACTCCCCAGGCATTCGCGTGGGAGCAGGCGCACCTCGTCGAATGGTCGGGGGCAGGCGCGATCGACGCTCGCTCTTGGCTTGGTGCTGCAAGGCCTCCGCTGCGGCTCGGTATCCGCGGATCAGGGGCTGCAAGAAGGCCCGAAGACTCCGATGGCAAGTTCTCTCGGGACCACCTGAGCCGCCCGATGCAGCGTCAGCACAGGGCTCGTCGACGGGACGCGCTCGACCCTCGTCTCCCTTAGGGTGTCAAGAGGTGACCTCGAGATCGCTTTCGCCGAAGTGAAGTAGGCTGGGGAACGGGACCAATCCGCGTCGCAGGTCGAAGCGAGCAAGCTCCGGCTTCGCGACCCCGGTGCCCCTCATCCCGCTTCGAGAAGTGTCCTGCAGCCGAGAGATCTCCTCTCAGCTTGGCTCGAATCCGATCTGCCACCGCGATTCGAGTTGCGGCGTATACCGCCCCGGCGCCAGTCGTCCATCTTGGTCCCCGGTTTTCGAGGCCTTGGCGATTGCGAGGGACAGGGACAGGCGGTTGCCGGTTTGGCGATATCGACCGAAACGAAGAAGAGCCCGGCGGGCCGGACCCACCGGGCTCTCTGGACGCATCGAGCCGTCCTTCAGATCACTCTACTCCAGCCCGGGGCCAGGGTGAGACCTAGAAGGTGTAGCGAAGCCTCAGGAAGACCTCGTCGCGCTCTCGCAAGGCGGAGAGCCCGGGCTCGTAGAACTGCTTCTGGGAGTGCTTGCCGAAGCGGTTGGCAGCACCCGCAGCCGGATCGTTGATCGGCGCATCCGCTTCCTTGAACCGACCCTGCAAGAACACCAGGCCGAAGGTGGCCGAGAAGGCTTCGTTGAAGCGGTAGGTGACCTGGGGCAGGAACGCGCCCGAGTTCGAGTGGAGATCGTACACGAAGACCATCGAGGGCAAGAGCCGGTCCTGGAAGTAACCCGTGTTCACGGCAAACGTGAAGAAGGTGTTCCAGGGCCCCGTCGCAACGTGGCTCTGCTTGTGGTCGCCGCGGTACTGGAAGAACCACTGGCTGTTGAAGAAGAAGGTGCGGTTGGCGTTCAGGAAGTTGATGAAGGTCGGGCGGTCCACCGAAACCGTGAGATTGAAGGTGTCCGTCTCAGACGTTCCATCGAAGGCATCCGAATCGGTGAGCGGAATGCCCTCGATCCAGGTGAACTCCATGCTCCAGTTCGACTTGAGCACATCCTCCGCAAAGTCCATCGAGAAGCCGAGCACGTTGCGCTTCTCGTAGCGGAGCACCAGGTCGTTGCCGCCCTGCCAGAGGAACTGGCGCCGGCCGAAGCGGCCATTGCCGCCCGCTTTCACAGTCCGGCGGGTGACGCCCGTAAGGGCCAGCAGGCCGCGAACCGTCGAGCACCAAATCGGCTCGCGGAATGAGCACCGGCCGGAAGCGAAGGGCTTTCTCGGATTGAACACGGCCACATCCGTGCTGTCCCGCTTCGTGAAGGTGGCTCCGTCCTCGCCCTGCGAAAGCCCGACGCCGAGCATCAGGAAGTTCCAGGACAAGATGGAGATCTCACTGCGGAAGGGCTGACCCGTGAAGGGATGGACGGCGCCTGCCGTGCTGCCATCGACGAAGACGTTGTACCCAGGCTCGCCGTCACCACGGCAGCCAGGCAATGTACAGACGAACTGGGCCGCTCCCCGCGTACCCGGCTGCGCGAAACTCCTGTCCGTGGTGTCGATCGCCTCGCCCTGCAAGATGTCAAAGAACCCTTCGCCAGCCGGCCAGGCTTCGAAGATCGCGTTGACATTGGCGTTGAGGAAGTCCATGCCATCCGCTTCGCAGTTCGTCTGGTAGAACGGTCCGCAGCCGAGCAGGGCCTCCTGCTGATCGGTCAGGAAGCCCGAGATGGTTTGTGCAAGGAACGGGTTCGGGGCCAAGGCCGACAAGCCGGACGCCGCGTTTGCATTCAGCTCCGCTTCGGTTTCCATGCGAAGGTCGGTCGATCTCGTTACCGCGCCGTCCATGGGATCCCGCACGAGCGGCTTGAGAACCGAGGGGAGAGTGCGGAAAGACGGGAACTCCGTGTAGTCGTCCCGGAACGGAGCGTTCAGCCTGATCGACGCGAATGAAAAGTCGTCGAAGCCCGCAAGGCCCTGAAAGATCAGATTCCCCCCTACGAAGCTACCGCTCTGACCCGCCATGATGCTGGAAAGCAGGCCCGCCAGGTGCAGCGGCGACTTGGAGCCGGGCGCGCCGGGGACATCACCAACATCGGCGATGACCTGGCTATTGAAGACGGACTGGGCGCAGGCCCCGGAGTCCAGAGCCGAAACTGCCACCGTGCCAGCGCAAACCCACGCGAACGCCGTCTGGTTCACGCTGTGTTCAAGCAGAGCATTCTGCGGTGTGAGACACGAGCTTTCGGTGCCGATCCGACACCGGCCCGTCTCCCGGCCCTTGCGGGGTCGGCCGCTCGTCGGATCGACATTGCGGCTGTAGGTGAAGAGCACGTCCGCATAGGGCGTGTCCTCGAAGCCGTAGAAGTCACTCAGCGCGAAGCTGAAGCGATCCCAGCGCCACTCGAGTCGGGCGCCGACTTCGATGCCCTTCCAACTGTTCCACGGGTTGGGCGGCCGGATCTCGCCCGCGAGACCAATGCCGTTCTGGCCATGGTTCAGCAGACCGAAGGTCTTGCCGCATGCCACCAGCGGCGAGTAGGGCTCACCACAGCGACCGAGGTCGGTGGGCTCGAACGAATCGACATTGGCGGCCACCTCGAAGCGAACGTCCTGGAAGGGACCTACCTCGTAGAAAGACCAAATCGCGCGAACGGCCCAAAGGGCGATCCGCGTCTCTTCCAACGTCGTACCGAAGGGAGCCAACGCGATATCGACCGGGTTGAACTGGTCCGTGGTGCGGAACAGCTCCGTCTTGCCCCAGACGATATTCTGCTTGCCGGCGCGGATCCAGAGCCGGCTGTCGAACATTTCGAGTTCGAGGTAGGCCTCTTTCAGCTCCTTCTCATCCTGCTGAGAGGCGCCGCGGTTCCACTGGAGTTCGTTGACCGTGAAGTTCTGGTCGAACGCGTCGAAGTCGCCGTCGCGAAGCAGCGCTTGCAGTCGCGTGTTCGGGTACCAGAGACCTCGCGGAACCTGGGGCTGAGCGCCCGAGTCAAAGCGGGTTTCCGGCGCGGGCCGGAAAGGAAGTGCACCGCCGCCGCCGCCGCCACCCAGGACCCTCTTGTTGGGATCCCGTGTGCGGAAGGGGTTGGGAACCTGATCCATGTCGTGGATCGGATCGATGTTGCACTTGATGTTGGCGATCAGTTCAGCTGAGCCGAACCCGTTCGCAGGACCCTTGGTCCGACGGCTCGAGAACAGGCAGTCATCCAAGTTCTCGAACAGCAGCTGGGCCGGGTCATCACTCTCGGAATTGACGAAACGGTCGAGGACGCCGTCCAGGCCGGAGCTCGCACCCCAGAAACCGTTGTAGGTGATTGAACCATTTGACCCGACGGCACGTCGAGACCCGGGCAATGCAGTGTGGATGTTGCGCTGGTTCAGCAGTCTGATGTCGTAATCGAACTGGCGGCGGTTATCGCCACCAAAGGTCTGACTGACATAGCCAGCCTCGCGGCCCCGCGAGTTCCGCTGGGCGATACGCCCGATGCGATCGCCATACATGTCGACGTTCGGCAGCAAGTAGCAGCCTCGCCGATAGACGCAGTCGAACCGGGTCTCGACGCGAGCGAAGGCGGAGACAAGATCGAAGGGTCCGATGCCATCAGGCGCGATGTCGGCTTCGATCTCGAGGTTGAGTACGTGGTACCACTGGCTCAGGTCCCAATCGTTAGAACCGCTGAAATCTTCCCAGATCGAACGAACCTGCTGTTCGTAGAACCCGTGAATCTCCAGCTTGCCATCCCAGAACTCGATGGCCGCGGCCGGCATCGAACCTGCGATGATGAGCAACGCTGCGAACGCAGCCTTAACCCGTACGGACGAAACCCGACGGACAAATGAAACCCGGCGAGCTGAAATCGCTCCGTGCATGACCCCTCCTGCTGTCCCGAACCGTCCACTTCTTCTCTGCTGACCGAGGTCGGAATGATGACACTCCGCCCCGTGCCGCTTCGACATGAACGTCTCGGTCGCGCTTTCCCCTCAGAATGAAGCAGCCCGTTTGGGCTACCCCGCTTGCCGAAACCCGTTTCGCTTGGTGTTCCAAGTCACCTTGGAACCCCTGACCAAGAAACGATCACCTACACAAGTTGGTGTTTTGTCCCATGGCCGCCCCTCGAACAGGGCCTCGGCAAGTGGCAGGTATACGCCGAACGACCCGCGAAGACAAGAGAATTTCGACAACCAGTCCCCGGGGGGACTAGTCCTCGGCGGATTCTGACATCTTCGTGGAAGACTTCGGGGCCGACTTCGTCTTCTTGCCGGTGGCCTTTTTCCGGGTGGCCTTCTTGGTCTTGCCCGTCGCCGCGGTCTTCTTCCGCGCTGAGGCCTTCTTGGTGGAGGCTTTCTTGGTCGTCTTCTTCGTGGTCTTCTTGCGGGTGGCTTTCGCCACCTTCTTGCGAGTCGTCTTCCGCCCGGCCTTGGCAGGGCCGGCCTTTTCCGTAGCGCCGTCCTCCTTCGCAGCTTTGCCACGCGGCGGGAATTCGAAGCCGTGCTTGCCCGTCTCCTTCAAGAACAAGATGGCAGAGAACGGCCGGCCAAAGCGCGACGTGAAGTCCGTCAACAGCTCGGTCTTCTCTTCCTTGATGTAGGCCTGAGCCTCTTCCCGGGTGATCTCGCGCTTGCAGACCGTTCGCGGGAAGACGAAGCCACATTCAGACGGCTTCTCGGGCCTCTTCGGGGTCTTCTCGCCGGCGGCCTTCGCCACCTTCTTGTCGGCCCGCCAGGCGGTGTCCATATCGTCGTTGCGCAGTCGCGTCGGACAGATGTATTGCGTCGCGGTTTCGATCACCTGCTCCTGCTTGCAGCTTGGGCAAGTCGCGACCGGTTCGGCATTGATCTCGTACTCCGGGATGTCGCTGGTGCTCTCCTCGTTCCACCCTTCGGAAACGACCTTGAGCTTGCCCTCGTCCCGATCCAACTCCAGCCGGCC
Organism: Phascolosoma agassizii; assembly: GCA_035593235.1. Taxonomy (NCBI): domain Eukaryota; kingdom Metazoa; phylum Annelida; class Sipuncula; order Phascolosomatiformes; family Phascolosomatidae; genus Phascolosoma; species Phascolosoma agassizii. Next base: position 11,038 of record JAVJHY011944227.1, read on the forward strand.
CTTGTAGGTTCGACCGTTGCGCGCGGTGAAGCCGTCCAGAATGGGAGTCTGTCCGTCCTTGAGAATGGCCTGCGCTGCTCGGCGGTCCAGATAGCGGCCGGAGGTGTCCTTCCAAAGAAGCAGAGGGCACGTGTCGTGCGGACAGTCCTCTTGAGCCTTCGCATCGCGGGGCAGACTCGGATCTTTTTCGCAGGTGTAGAACCAAGCTTGTTCCACGACATCGCGGCCGCTGTACGGGCACTGACCGATGGGCTTGTCGTTGCCGTAGAGCTCTTCGTAGCCAAAGGTCTTGGCGCGCTCGACGACCTCACGGGCATAGGCCTCGACCTCATCCATGAACTCGCGACCGGTGCGTTCGCCCCGCTCGACTTGGAGCAACTGATGTTCGAGTTCACCGGTGAGCGCCGGCGAAGCCAACCGATCGATGGAGAGCCTCTGCAGACTGTCGATCAGCCGGATGCCCTTGACCGTGGGACGTAAGGCCTTGCCTACCCGAACGACATAACCCTTGCGGATCAGGTTCTCGATCACCTCGGCCCGGGTGGCAGGCGTGCCGATGCCCTTCTCGTGAAGGACGGCGGCGACTTCGTCGTCCTCCACCTGTCGGCCTGCGTTCTCCATCAACGAGAGCAAGCGCGCTTCCGTGATGCGCGGCGGCGGCTTGGTCTCTTGATCCGTGGCGGCGACCTCGCCGGCCTGGACTTCGACGCCGTTCGCCGTCGACTCCCCGGGGATCAGAGCCGGGAGCGGTACGCTTTCCTCTTCCTCCTGGCTGGCGGCCAGACAGGCGCGCCAGCCGGGCTCCATCAGGGCCCGGGCACGTGTCCGGAAACGCTCGTTCTCGACACCGGTCACTCGCTCCACACGCTCCCACAACGCGGGCGGATGGAACGCACCGAGGAAGCGCCGAACGACCAAGTCGTAGAGTCGCTTGTCGTCGCCAGAGAGTTCGCTCTTGGGCGCATTGCCGGTGGGGATGATCGCAAAGTGGTCGGAGACGCCAGCGTCGTCGAAAATTTTTCCATCGTTCTGCAGACCGTTGTCGATCAGCCGCTGAGCCCCGGCAGCAAAGTCGGCGCCGCTTTCTTCCTTGCTGCCCGCGAAGTTCTGGAAGACCTCGGCCACGGTCTCGCGATAATCCACCGGCAGACAGCGCGAGTCGGTACGGGGATAGGTGAGGAGTTTGTGGGCCTCGTAGCAGCGCTGGGCCGCGGAGAGGGTTCGGCGCGCACTCCAGCCAAAGCGGCGGTTGCCCTCCCGCTGGAGGCTGGTGAGATCGAACAGCGGCGGGGCGGACTCGCGCGAGGGCTTGCGGGTCTCGCTCGCATCGCCCGCCTGACCTTGGACCGCTACCACGATGGCGTTGGCACGAGCCTGGTCGAAGATCCGATCATCTTTGCGCTGGTCGTCTTCGCCGGCCTTGAAATCTGGGTCGAACCAGTTGGCCGTGTAGGGCACTCCGCCATGCTCGAAGGTCGCCTCGACTCGCCAATACGGCTCGGGCACATGGGCGAGCACTTCGATCTCGCGGTCGACCAGGAGCGCAAGTGTAGGCGTTTGCACCCGACCCGCAGACCAGGCAGTCTTCTCTTTCTTGCTCGCGAAGCGCTTGGTCAACGCTCGGGTCGCGTTCATGCCGATCAGCCAATCGGACCAGGCCCGGCATTCTGCGGCCTGGGCAAGACCCTCCATCTCGCTGCCGGGGATCAGGGATTCGAAACCGCTCTGGATGGCCCGGGTCGTCATCGACTGGAGCCAGAGCCGCTCAACGGGTTTGACGACGCCGAGGAATTTCACCACCTCGCGGAAGATCAGCTCGCCCTCACGGCCCGCATCGCACGCGTTGACCAGTCGATCGACGTCGTCCCGCTGGACCAGCTTTTGGATGGTCCGGATCCGATCGCTGTGCCCCTTCTTCTTCTTCAAAGAGAAGCTCTCGGGGATGATCGGCAGGATATCGAGCGTCCACCGCTTGTACTTCTCGTCCACATCCTCGGGCGGCGGGAGTTCGAACAGGTGGCCGACCGCAAAGGTCAGGACGTATTCGTCGGATTCCCAGTAGCCCTCGTGCTCCGCAAAGCCGTCCAACGCCGCGGCAATGTCCCGGGCGACACTGGGTTTCTCCGTAATGATCAGCGCCTTGGCCACGTGGGCAGGTCCTCTCTTTCGGAGCCCCCCCGGGGATCCATCTACTTCTCGTCGACTCACCGATCCCGGCCAGTCTAAGCGGGCCACGATTAGCCCGAGGCCCAAGCGGTGACAAGTTTGCCCCCTCGGCCAGAAATCCAAGGGTCGGGGCCGCGCGCCGAAAACTTGAGCAAGAACAGGGCTCCGCGGCATGAAGATGCCATGGAGCTGCCGGTGCACGGCGGTTCGTTCGACCTCGCATCAGCAGCCGCCGAGGGCGCGGATGGCGCCGGCTGACGCGGCGGGCCCCGCCCCGCAGCCTGGAAGGCGTTGTCGGACGAGTCGACCGCGTGGCTCTTGCCATCTTCGAGGACGACGCGCAGGCCGACGACCGGGAAACCGATCAAGCGACCCTTATCGAGCGAAGAGCGCAGGCCCTTGCCTTTGGACCCCCGGGCAACGTGGCCGATGTCGGCCCTTCGGATCGATCCATGCTGAGAGGGGATGGAACCCGGCCGAAGGCCGGGGCTCAGCTCGAATTCGACGCCTGGGCCTGATCACCAGGAACTCGAGGCGGCCCGACCAAGGGGGAGAGCCGGCGGCGCCCAGGGACGACGCCGGCTCTCGAACTAACGCAGACCGCTCAGAGCTCGCCGCAGATTCCGGAACAAGATCCAGACCGCAGCGTTCATGACCGCCAACGCGACGGTCAACAGGATCCGTGCACCGTTCCAGACGAGCGATCCATCCGGCGTCGTCTCCAATTGCCCGAGCTGAGCGAGCACGACCGCCGTCATCGCAAGCACGACCCACGGCGCAGCCACGGATCCCCTTCCAAGGTTGTGATCAGTTTCCAAAGATCGGCCCTCCTATCATGCTTCCGAACCCGCCCCCGAAATCCAGGGACGGAAGCGAGATGACGGGGTCGCCCGAGCCCACGGTGATCTCCAAGATCTTGATCTGGGTTCCGCCGCCGGTCGGTACGGGAGCCGGAGGAGGCGGGGGCGGAGGTGACGGCAGGATCGGAACGGACCCCGCCCCGGCCAGACCTTCGACCCCGGCGGCATCAACGACCAGGGCCGCGATCCCGAGGGTCACCGATGCGACGCCGAGCCCCAGAGCGAGGGCAGGTGAACTCACCACCAGGCCGGCGATGCCGACCCCGACGGATGCGATCGACAGGGCTCTTGAAATGGTCAGCTGATAACGGCCATCCGGGTCCCAGTACTGGATTGGATTGCCCAGGGTGTAGGCGTACTGGTTGACGAGTTGAAACACCGGGTCCGGCGCCAGGAAGCGGCCGATTCGTGCGTCCATGAGACGATGGCCTAACAACACGAGTTCGCCCAGCTCCAGGCCTCCGGCGAAGCGTCGAGGATCAGCGCTAGCGTCACCTGCGATCACATCCAACAAGCGGTGGCCCAAGTACTGGTAGTGCGCGATCACATCGCCCTGCTCGTCCGTTACAAATTTCACGTTGTTCCGGAAGTCAAGGTGGCGATACAGGTGCTGGCCTTGGCTGAAATTGATCCGCACCTGGCCCAGATCCATGGCCACCATCGTTCCCTGGGCGTTCGCCTCCACCCGCCCGCCGAAACGCCAGGTGGTGATGACACCCGCTAGCTCGCGAGAGACCGGACGACCCTGGCCATCCCACACGAAGTGATCGCTTCCAACCCGCTTGATCCTGCCCGCTCCATCCCACTCGAGGCTCAGCGCATTGCGCTGCGTCACGTACCCCGCCTCATCGTAGGCGTAGGAATACGAACCGCAGGCTCCCGCATGGGCGTTCTGCAGTTCGGTGCGCGTGCTGTCATACTGGAGTGTCCAGTTCTCCAAGCAACCGTTCACGAGTGCGTCGCGCGACGACAGATTCGAGAGCGCATCGAACTCGTACGGACCTCCGCCATCGAATTCGGCGAAATCGAACTGCAGCCGAAGGCCGCCCTCGCTGCCGTCTCCTGCAAGCTTCGCGGGATGCACTTGATAAGATCCCGCGGAGAGACCCGCAGCCGCGCCGAAGGTCTCCGTGGAGGTCCGCAGACATGTGGGCACGAATGTGGTGCAGAGCTGCTCCACCGAGCTGACTTCCAGACTTTGCCCGAGTGCATTCACAGTTTGGCTCGATCTCAATTCACTGGACGACGAGTAGCCGAAGCTCCGCGTTAGGCCGTTGCCATAGCGGACCTCATGTAACCGACCGTTCTGAATATCACGCTCGATCAGTGGCTGCGCACCGTCCGAAAGCGTCCGCTCGCGTCCGGCTGCGTCATATCCGTGGTCAATGGAGCGAAAGAAGGACTGACTCGTGTCTCCGAAAAGTTCCCTGTCGATGCGGGACCGTGCGTCATAGATCCGCCACACTTGCTCACCGTTGGGGTACCGCACGCTCGATGGCCGCCCTGCAGCATCATAAGAGAAGGTCTCGGCCCCTCCGCTCGCGCTATCTAAAACCGAGAGGATCCGGCCGGCGGACCAGAAGTTCAACGAGCTGGCTTCGACCACACCATCCCTCAGGATATTGCGGGAGAGGGGCCGGCCCGCCAGGTCGTAGCTCTGGGTTTCCGCCATGCCATTCGGACGGTTCACCGAAGTCACGCGTCCCACGGAGTCGTGGCCGTAGCTGGTGATCCGCCATGTCCCGCCGCGGTAGTCGCGGCGTTGAGTCCGGCGCCCGAGCGAGTCGTAGACATAGACGGTGTCTCCCCCATAGGGCCGCTGGATCGAGAGACGCCGACCGTCACTCCGGGTCTGGATGATCAGGGTCCGCTCCACCGCAGACTGCACCGGCCCATCTGCGAGGACCACGCTCGCGAGATTCCGATCCTCGTCGAAGCTGCGCCGCACGATTCCGCCGTGCATGGGGTCGGCTTCGCTGCCCTCCGCCGGCCCGGTCAACTGGTTGCCCACCGCATCGAAACGGAGATGCAGGCGATCCGTCGGATGATCCTGGATGGTGGCGTGTCCGTGCTCTTCGTAGCCGGAGTACTGAATCGAGTAGCCATCCGGTGAGGTGACCTGGGCTACGGACTGATCCGGGTGATAGGCGTAGATCGTGGCTTCCCCAGCGCCGTTGCGAACCTCGACGAGTCGACCCTGGGGATCGAAGATGCGCTCCTCGATCAGGCCGAGGGCGTCGTAGACCTTGGAGGCCGGCCTCGCGTAAGGGTTGGAACGATCGACGGCCGGTACCACGTACTCGAAGAACGTCTCGTGTCCTGTGGCCGCGCGGGACGAGATGAGGTCATCGTCCTGAAAATGCCACTCGACTCGTACCCCGGCCGGCGAAACCCGCGCCGAGGGTCTTCGCCCCGACCACTCGAAGCCAGTCGTCTCACCCACTGCGTTCTCGATAAAGCGAACTCTTCGCTGGGCGTCGAATCCCACTCGAGTGACGGCTCCAATCGGATTGGAAACTTCGGTGACGTAGGGCGACTGGTTCCGATAGAGGAATGACCAGCTCGGCGAGCCCAGACCGACTTGGCGAACCTGCTTCACGCGACCCAGGCTGTCGACCTGCCACTCGACCCGATCGCCTTCGCCATTGGTGACTGCCGCCAGTTGTCCGTTTGCATACTGGTACTGGGTACCGGCCCGGCCTTGCGCGGTGTCCAGCCCGTCTCGCGCTCGGATGAGTTCGCCGGTTGCGTTATAGGAGAACTCGGCCGCCCGCCCTGTGCGGTCCCGAAGCACCTTAAGGCGTCCGTTCGAATCTCGCTGCAATTCGAAGACTGGATCACAGGTCGAAGCGCCCGTGCACTGTTCGATCCGAGCGACCTCGAGGGCGCCGGCCGTGGATTCCCATCGCCACTCGAGGCTCGGATAGGGGTGGCTCGCCCAATGGACTCGCGCAATCCTGCCCTGCCCGTCGAAATGGTGGACCCATCCACCTTTGGTGGTGAGAGTGGAGGCGTCCGTCAACGTCCAGCCGGTACCGGGGATCGCCGCGCCGAATGCCACGCCGGCCAACGGGTGCCGCGTGCCGTCGCGGTCGACGAAGTAAGTCCCCGATTTGGACAGGTCGAAAGACCAGTGCCACGCCATCGCAGCGGTATTCCATGTGGCACCTAGATCCACGCGACCCAATCGGGTGTCGATCGAGAGATCCGTTCGCTGGATCATGCCGTTGCCACCGGCGGCGTTCACTACACCGGAAGGCACCTGGACCAGGGCCAGGCTCTGGTAGTCGGGGGCCCCTGCCTTAGGCGACGGTACGGATGGACGACAGGCAAGGGCTAGAACGAAGAGGAAGAAAACGAAGAAGGCGAGGTACGGATGGAATGCGTTTCGTGAGACGCGCATCTTGCGCTCCGCGGGACACGGCGGGGTGCAGCACCGAGGACACTGCACAGCTCGTGCCACCCAAATGGAGCCTCGCGAGCGCGCGCCGGTGCATTGGGACGCTTTCCGGATCCGACCGTTCCTCCCGCGGCGAGTCTGCCTCGGCGAACATCCCCGTGCGGTTGCGACGGTCGGCACACAACCGGACGCTAGCGGCACTCGATACATGGCGTAGGCGACGACGCGAATGTCCGCCCAGCTAGCCCGTCGAAACGCAGGTCCGACCGCTCGGAGGCGGTGGCGCTGATCCGAAAATTCGTAGAGGTCGCCGAAGTGCTCAGATGCCGCGGGGCACCCCCTGCAGTCGGCACGACTCTCCCTGAGAGTTCTTCACAATGCGCCGCACCGATGACCCCTGGGGCTAACCGGACAGCCGTCCGAATGCTGAGCCTCGCACCTCCGGGGGACGCCCGAGCGCATCTCCACTTCGGGAGGCTTCTCGGATCAGGGCCGGACGCCTAACGAATGACGTCGATCGGAATCGGCGAGAGGTTCCAGGTGAAGATCGGCAGCGGGCTCGAGCGGGTGAGGATCGTCTCCTTCTCGAGAGCTCCATCCACCCAGGTGTAACGATTGATCTGCTTGTGATCGTCGCTGGCCACATACAGCTCGTCCCGGCCATCGTCGTCGAGATCCGTGAGCAGGGCCGCATGTTCGAAGCCCTTCGATTCGCCGTCGATGAGTTCCTTGATCCAGGTCGTCTTCGGGTCGGCTCCGGGACGCAGCAACCACAAGCCCGAGTCTTTGCCCGCAAGCACCATCTCTTTCTTACCGTCGCCTTCGAGATCCCCCGCTGTCAGGAAACGGGCCATGGGATCGCGAAGGGTTGCGATGGCGTGTCCCGCCGCGGGATCTGTCCCGGCGTCGTAGCGTCGCACTTCGAGCTCGCCGCCCTCGGCGGCTTCGATCGAGACGTAGAGTTCATCGCGACCGTCGCCGTCGACATCGTCCACCAGGATTTCCTTGGCGTGGCGTCCACCGAGATCGGCGACGACCTGTCGGCCCTCGCCCTTCGCCGGCACGTAGCGCACCACTTCGCCATGCTGGGGCTTGCCGTCCAGCTTGTTCGGCTCGCTAGGCGTCGTATAGACCTCGAGCACGCCGTCTCCATCGAGATCGCCGATCTCAATCTCGTGGACCCAGATCTTCTCCTGTTGATCGAGCTTCTCGACAACGTGACCGCCGCCTTCCTTGGGCCGGACGACGGCGAAGATTCCCTGATCATGGGTGGCCACGGCGATGGCCGGCTTTCCGTCGCCATACAGGTCGGCGATCTCCGCCTCCCGCATGCGGCTGAAATCCCCCCCGAAATCTTCCTTCCAAAGAGTCTCGACCGGAACGAGCCCGCCTTCGCCCTTACGCCACAACTTGAGGACCGCCGCCGTGCCGCCCAGCGTCAGGACGCCGGGCTCTTCCCCGGGCGGCGTATAGGCCATGGCCTTGTGGAAGACGTTGCTCTCGGGATCATCGATGTGGACCACCTTCCACTCGCCACCCTCTCGGGTCAGCAAGGTCAGCTCACTCATCGGGACGGGCTTGTTGTCCTTGCGCCCAAACTTTGAGACGGAGATCAGGAGACCCATGGGCAGGTCGGCAGGTGTCTTCGGCTTGGCAACCGGAGCCGCTTCCGCTCCGGCTTCGGCGTTTGCTGCCGGCGCTGCGGCCGCGTCTTGACTCGCCGCCGGGACGCCGGAATCCCCGCACGAGGCGAGGACCAGGGCGCAAAGGGCGACTAGAGAGAGGGTCTTGAAACAGCGAGTCACGTCGAGAACTCCTTGAGCGAAATAGCCCCCGGGGGGACAAGCCGGCTTGGGACAGGGGTGTAGCAAACTCCGACCCCGAACTTCTCGTCTCGGTTCTGGGCCGGGCTCACTTGACCTGGCCGGCCGCGCCCACTTTGTTAGTGACTTCCCGTGTCCAAGATCAACCTCCAGCCTCCCCGCGGTACCCGTGATTTCTACCCGGAGGATCTGCGCCTCCGTACCTGGCTCTTTGATCATTTTCGTGGGGTCGCTACGTCGTTCGGATTCGAGGAAGTCGATGCTCCGGTCGTCGAGCATGCCGAGCTCTACCAGCGCAAAGCCGGCGAGGAGATCGTGGATCAGCTCTACCACTTCGAGCTCCACGATCGGCACCTGGCCTTGCGCAGCGAATTCACGCCCTCGCTTGCGCGCATGGTAATGGCCCGACAGGGCGCCCTGCGCTGGCCGATCCGGTGGTTCTCCATCCCGCAATGTTGGCGCTATGAGCGGATGACCCGGGGCCGACGGCGCGAACACTATCAGTGGAACATGGACATCTGGGGCGAGCCGGGGGTGACCGCGGAAGCGGAGTTGATCGCGGCCGCCTTCACAGCCATGGATCAGATGGGCCTGGCCGCCGGGGATGTCCGCATGCGGGTCAACAGCCGCGCCCTCCTGGAGGAGACCCTCCGGGAGCGCTTCCTCGGCTCCCGGCCAGAGGCCTTTGCACCTCTGTGCGTGATCATCGACAAACTCGACAAGATCGGCCCAGAGGCCGTGGTCGATCAGCTCGCCGACCCGGCAGGCGCCGTCCAACTCCCCGCATCGGACGCCAAGGAGGCCGTCGCCCTGCTCTCGGTCACGACTCTCGAAGAGGCAGCGCGCACCGCGACACCGAACTCCGAGGCGCTTGCCGGCCTCCGGCGCCTCTTCGACCTGCTCGACGCCTATGAGCTCGCGGATCGCGTGGAGTTCGACGCCTCGGTGGTTCGCGGCCTCGCCTACTACACAGGAATCGTCTTCGAAGCCTTCGACGCCGAGCGGAGCCTACGTGCCATTTGCGGCGGCGGGCGTTACGACCGGCTCCTCGAAAGTCTGGGGGGCAAGCCGGTTCCCGCGGCAGGCTTCGGCTTCGGGGATGCGGTGATCGCGGAACTCCTGTCGGACAAGGGGCTCCTTCCAGAGCTTCCACGTCGACTCGACGCCGTCGTCTTCGCTTTCGAAGAGGCCGGGCGCGGCGAGGCAACCCGACTGGCCCGCCGCCTACGCGACCAAGGCCAAAGCGTCGAGTTGGTGTTAGGCCAGGTCAAGGCCAAGCGCGCCTTGGCCGACGCGGACCGCGCGGGCGCGGAGCGGATTTACCTGCTGGGGCCAGACGAGCTGAGCAAGGGCGTCGTGCGCGTGCGCCAGCTCCGGACCGGCGACGAAGAAGACCTTCCCCTCCGCTAGAGGATTGGGCCCATGCGTGGCTGGACAGCCAAGGACAGTTCTGAGCTCTACGGCGTGGGGCTTTGGGGGCGCGAGTACTTCGAGGTCGCTTCGGACGGCGAGCTCCAGGTCCTGCCCACGGGCCGAGGCGGCGCGGCGATCGGCTTGCGCGCCCTGGTCGATGATCTCAAGGAACGAGGCCTTCGCACTCCCCTGTTGATTCGCTTCCCGGACATCCTCGGCCATCGAATCCAACGTCTGGTGGACGCCTTTTCCAAGGCCTCAGATGAGTACGGATACCAGGGACGCTTCCGCGGCGTCTACCCGATCAAGGTCAACCAACAGCGTCACGTCGTCGAGGAGATGGTCAGTCTGGGGGCGCCTACCCGCCTCGGACTCGAGGCAGGCAGCAAGCCCGAGCTGCTGATTGCCTTGGCCATGCTCGATACGAAGGAAGCCTTGATCATCTGCAACGGATACAAGGATCGCGCGTACATCGAGACGGCTTTGCTCGCTCAACGCCTCGGGCGCATGCCGATGATCGTGATCGAGCGTTTTCATGAGCTGGAGTTGATCCTCAAAATCTCCTCGGAGCTAGGCATTCGGCCTCACCTCGGCATCCGGGCGAAGCTCTCCGCCAAAGGGGCAGGAAAGTGGGTCGAGTCCAGTGGCGATCGCTCGAAGTTCGGACTGACCGCGGCCGAGATGGTGGAAGCCGTGGATCGGCTACGTAGCGAGGAACTGCTCGATACCCTTGAACTGCTGCATTTTCATATTGGGTCCCAAATCACGACCATTCGCGCCCACAAGGATGCACTTCGCGAGGCGAGCCGCATCTTCGCAGGCCTCCACGGGTTGGGCGCGAACCCAACCTTCTTCGATGTGGGCGGGGGTCTGGCGGTCGACTACGACGGATCCCAAACCAACTTCCACTCCTCCAAGAATTACACCGTGCAGGAATACGCGAACGATGTCGTCGCCTCGATCCAAGAGATTTGCGACGATGCCGGCGTGCCGCACCCGGACATCGTCACCGAATCCGGACGATGGATGGTCGCTCATCACTCGGCGCTGATCTTTGACGTGCTCGGGGTTAACGAAGTCAAGCCAGCGGGACGTCCGCAGCCGGTCACCACAGAAGATCCCAAGCTTCTTCAGGATCTCGAGGAGACCTTCGAGAACATCAGCAAGAGGCGGCTCCTGGAGTGCTACCACGACGCGCTCCAGCTCAAGGAGGACGCAGCCACACTGTTTGCTCACGGCCAACTCGACCTCCGGAATCGAGCTCGGGTTGAGCGCTGGTTCTGGGCCTGCACCCAAAAGATCCAGCGGATCTCCAGGGAACTTCCGGAGATCCCTGAGGATCTCGAAGATCTCGAGAAGCAACTAGCGGACACCTACTACGGGAACCTGTCAGTGTTCCAGAGCGCGCCGGATCACTGGGCGGTCAAACAGCTCTTCCCCCTGATGCCGATCCACCGCCTCGACGAGGAACCGACCCGGCGAGGAATCATTGCGGACCTGACCTGCGACAGCGACGGAAAGATCGATCAGTTCATTGACACGCGAGACGTGAAATCTGTCCTGGAGCTGCATGCCTTCGAGGGCGGCCCCTACTACCTGGGCATGTTCCTGATGGGCGCCTACCAAGAGATCCTCGGAGACCTGCACAATCTGTTCGGCGACACCGATGCCGTCCACGTGCGGATCGACGAAGATGGAGGCTACGAGGTCGATCAGGTGGTCGAGGGCGACGATGTACGGGAGGTTCTCTCCTACGTGCAGTACGACCAGAACGCCCTGAAGGAGAAGGTCCGTCGCCTCACCGAGACTTCCCTGCGCGCGGGTCGGATCAGCCTCGAGGAAACCCGGCTTCTGCGACGCCGCTACGAGCAGGGGCTTTGGGAGTACACGTACCTCAACGCCGAGCGCTGAGCTTTGGGACCACGGCGGGTTGACGACGTCACAAGAAGCTGGCAGTGACTCGCCATGAGTGACGAACCGGTCAAGATCCTCTCCTGGAATGTGAACGGCCTGCGGGCCTGCGATCGCAAAGGTTTTCGCCGCTGGTTGGGTCGGTCCGGGGCGACGATCCTGGGGATCCAGGAGGTCCGGGCAACCACCGACCAGCTGCCCCAACGACTGATCGCGCCGAAGGGTTGGCACACCGAGTGGTCGCCGGCGAAACGAGCGGGTTACAGCGGCGTGGGGTTGTACAGCCGACGCAAGCCGGATGCCGTAGACACCCAGCTTGGCCTGCCGAGCTTCGACGACGAAGGCCGGGTTCAGATCGCACGATACGGGCGACTCGTCGTTGCCAACATCTACTTCCCCAACGGCAATGGCAAAGAGCGAGACAACAGTCGGGTGCCGTACAAGCTGCGCTTCTATCGCAAGCTCTTCGAGCGGCTCGATCGCCTGCGGCGCGGCGGCTACCGAGTGTTGGTGATGGGTGACTTCAACACGGCTCATGAAGAGATCGATCTGGCCCGGCCGAAGGACAACCGAAAAACCAGCGGCTTCCTGCCCGTCGAACGGGAGGCCTTTCGCGGGTTGATCGACGCGGGCTGGGTGGACACCTTCCGGCGGCAGCAACCCGAGCCCGGGCATTACTCCTGGTGGAGTCAACGCGGCGATTGCCGGCGCCGCAACATCGGCTGGCGGATCGACTACGTGCTGGCCTCGAAAGGCGCCCTCCCCTTCGTTCAGGACGCGCTCATCTTGCGCCGGGTGCAGGGTTCCGACCACTGCCCGGTCGGTGTCCAGGTCGACCCGGGAATCTTTGGCTGAAGCCGAGGACCCGCCGCGGTAACGTCGGGGGGTGGATCTTCCCCTCGCCCCGAAGCTCGAATTTGGATTCATGACCGCCGTGGCAAGTCCCGGCGCTGCCCAACAGACGGCAGAGCGAGCCATCGCGTTGGGTTTCGGCGCCGTATGGACCGGTGATCATGTCGCCTTTGCCGTTCCTATTCTCGATCCTCTACTTCAGCTCGCACAGATCTCGGCGTTCGCTCCGGAGCTGACCGTGGGAACCGCGGTCTTCTTGCTGCCGCTTCGTCATCCGGTGCCGGTCGCCAAGCAGATCGCGTCCTTGGATCATCTCTGCCGCGGGAATCTCATTTTTGGCGTCGGCGTAGGCGGCGAGTTCCCGGGCGAGTATCAGGCCTGTGGCATCCCGATCGAAGAACGCGGCGCTCGACTCGAAGAGTCGATCCCTGTGCTCCGAAAGCTCTGGAGCGGCGAGGGCGTCTCCCACGAGGGTCGATTCTTCTCGTTTCCGGAAACCCGGATGCGACCCGCCCCCCTCCAGAAGCCAGGGCCGCCGATTTGGGGTGGAGGCCGCAACCCCGCCGCACTTTCCCGGCTTGGGCGGATGGGCGATGGCTGGATCTCCTACGTCGTCACCCCCGAGCAGTATCGCGAAGGGCTGGAAACCATCGCGGCTGCGGCAGCCGGCGCCAAGAGAGCACCCGACGCTTTCGGCACCGCGCACCTGCTCTTCACCTTCATCGCGGATCGCTACGAAGATGCCTTGGAGGCTGCCACTGAGCATCTCTCCAAGCGTTACGCGATGGATTTCCGAAGGGCGGCCGAGCGCTATGCAGCTCTGGGTCCCCCGGCCGCTGTGGCCGAACGCATCGACGAGTATCGCCGCGCCGGTGTGCGCCATATCATCGTCGATTCCACCGGCCCCCTCGAAGAGCGCGACGCCCAACTCGAGCGCTTCGCGAAAGAAGTCATTCCCCTACTCGGCTCGTCCTAGGACGAGCCCAACGGGTTCGGCGCAAACGCCGAGCCTTGAAGGAGCCTCCCATGGCCATGATCGATGGCGCGACCCTGATCGCCCGCAGCCTCAAAGCCCAGGGTGTCGAGTACATGTTCGGCATCGTTGGGTTCCCGGTGATCCCGATCGCCTCTGCCGCCCAAAAGGAGGGCATCCGCTACATCGGCTGTCGCAACGAACAAGCTGCGAGCTATGCGGCGGGAGCCGTCGGATACTTGACGGGGCGGCCTGGCGCGTGTCTGGTGGTCTGCGGACCCGGCGTGGTACACGGCCTCGCGGGGATGGCGAATGCGTGGTCCAACACCTGGCCGATGATCCTGATCGGCGGTGCGCCGGACGCCTTTCAGGACGGCATGGGCTCCTTCCAAGAGGCCCCTCATGTCGAGACGGTGCGCACTTATGCGAAGTACGCTCGCCGACCCGAGAGCTTGGAGCGCTTGCCCTACTACGTGGAGCAAGCGGTGCGTACCAGCATCTACGGAAGGCCGGGGGCCGTCTACCTCGACATGCCGAACGATCTGATCGTCGGTGAAGTCGAAGAGAGCGCGGCGCCGATCCTACCGCGCTGCCCGGAGCCGCCGCGCACTCAGGCCGGAAACGATGCGATCTCGGATGCCCTGGAAGTCTTGCGCAATGCGGAGCGTCCCTTGGTCATCATCGGAAAGGGTGCAGCCTACGCCCGCGCCGAGGACGAGGTTCGCCAGTTCGTCGAAACCACCCAGATTCCCTTCCTTCCCACGCCCATGGGCAAAGGAGTGGTCTCGGATGAACACGAGCTCTCGATCGCACCGGGCCGTTCTTACGCACTGCAGAATGCTGACGCGATCCTGCTGCTCGGTGCACGGCTCAACTGGATCCTCCATTTCGGCAAGGCGCCTCGCTTCGACCCGAACGTGAAGATCATCCAGGTCGACATCTCGGCCGAAGAGATCGGCACGAACCTGACGCCGGAGGTGGCCCTGGTCGGCGACGCCAAGGCGATCGTCGGCCAGCTGAACCAAGGCCTTGCCGACAAGCCGTGGACCTATCCGAGCGAAACGCCTTGGCGAGCAGGACTTCGCGACGCGGTCGAAAAGAATCGAGAACAAGTCGTCGCGATGGAGCGCGATGACAGCGAGCCCATGGGCTACTACCGCGTCCTCGCCGAGATCCGCGACCAAGCACCCCGAGACGCTCTGATCGTGAACGAGGGCTCCAACACGATGGACATCGGGCGCAGTGTGCTGCGCAACTACGCGCCTCGCGAACGCCTCGACGCGGGGACCTTCGGGACCATGGGGGTCGGCCTCGGCTTCGCCCTGGCAGCCTCCGTCACGCACCCCGACCGACGCGTGATCTGCGTCGAGGGCGATTCGGCGTTTGGCTTCAGCGGGATGGAAGTCGAGACCGCCTGCCGTTACAACCTGCCGATCACTTTCGTGATCATCAACAACAACGGAATCGGCTTCGGCGTCGACGAGATCGACCCCGAGAACGTTCCGCCCTTCGCGTACACCGTGCAGGCGAGATACGAGAAGATGATCGAAGGCTTTGGTGGCAAGGGCTTCTTCGTCACCAAGCCCGGTGAACTCGGCGCGACGCTCAAGGAGGCCTATGCCCTCCCCGGCCCCTCCATCGTCAACATCATGATCGACCCGCGGGCCCAGCGAAAGCCGCAGAAGTTCAACTGGCTGACGCGGTAGAGGCCGGCAGGGCGGTGGATGAATGCCGTCGGTCCGCACCGCGAGGTGTCAACCGGACCGGCGGCCCCCAACGCTAGTGCCAGATTCAAGAGTCGGCAGGCAGAACGGGCCTTCCTCGCTAGAACGATCATCCAGGACACTTCCGTGACCGGCGTTAGTGCTGCGTGGCAAGCCCCCTCAGATCACCGGTGACACCGCCGGTCTTCTTGAGCGCCTCCGTGAGCTCCGCGACCCGCTTTCGGCGGCGTTCGCGATTCTCCTCCGTGTCGCAGAGGCTGTTCAGTACCTCGTCGCCCCACGTGACATGCTGCTTCGTGCGGCGCGAGATGTCCTCGAGGAGCTCGATGGTCGGAGCATCGCAGATCTGATCGGTCTCGCGGATGTTCTGGGCATAGACCTCGAGCAGATGAGGCTTCAGCACGCCGAAGATGCCCGTCATTTTCTCAATCGTTAGATCCGGTCGCTCCGGCTCGGCCACGGCCTGGATGAAATCGGCAAAGCCCTGGTTCGCAACCACCGAGGAGGTGATGCTGCGACGTCCGCCTCGTAGCTCGGGCAAGCGCTTGCCCAGGACGTCCGCCGCCTGGGCGCCGTCCCAGACGATCTTGCCGAGCCCGGTCTTGACCGGAACCTCGGGGACCGTGGCCATCCACCCGCCCATGATCATCATCATCCACTCTTCGGCATAACGGTAGTTTCGAACCCGTGCCGCAGTGGCGTCCACATCCCAGCGACCATGCAGCTCGCGGAGGTCGGCGGGAATGTCGAAAGCCGAATACGGAGCGAAGTCGGTCGTCTCCTCCCGACTTCCGCCGGGGTACATGCGCGGTTCGCTCATGAGCTTGCCCCCGCACCTTGCTTGGCATCCCAGCGCTGCTGAAGAATCCGAGCGGCTTCCAGCAGGGTCTCCTTCGAGGGCCCACCGACGGAGAGAGTGCTCAACTCGGAGAGCTCCTCGTCCGTAAATCCGGCTTCCTTGCGATCCTCCCAGGCGATCGGAATGGCGGCATCCTCCCGGTCCGAACGGGCACCACCGAAGCTGAACTGCTTGTCGGTCTCGCGTCGGAAGTCCTGGGTGCGTTTGAGGTGTTCCGGGTCCCCCTTCGTGAATTCTTTGACCCACTCACTCCCGAAACGGACGTGCGTCAGTTCATCGGCGAGCACGAAGTCGACGGCCTGTCGCATCTTCTCGTCGCCGGTGTCCTGGGCGTAGCGGATGAGATCCCGAAATACATCGCAGGCCAGGCCCTCGAGAGCGCGATTCACGCCCGCGACACGCATAGCCGGATCGTCACTACAGGCGCATTCGAACAGGAATGTGCTTTCGGGGAAGGCCCCGACCTCGACTCCGACGTGATCCATCAACTTCTCGTAGATCTGGACATGGCGGGCTTCATCCCAGCATTGGCGGGCCATGTTCATCTTGAACTCCCAGGGCGCGTCTGGAAAATCCCAAAGGGATCGTCCCGCCCCTTCGAGGGCTTGGACCTCACCGACGAACACACCGTGCATGCGAAGCTTGATTTGGGATTCGACGTGGGGTTGGCCCGCACGGATCGGTTCGTTCAGGGTCACCAGACTGAAGGCCGGACCGTAGGCGTTGAAGAGGGGCTCGGCTTCCGTCCCTCGCACCGAATCCCGGATCGCCTCCGAGAACGGCTCCAATGTGTCCACGACCTTGTCAACGTCGTCGGGCAATTCTGCCAGAACGGAGCTCAGCACGTTGCTCTGCCGAATGAATCGGCTGTCTCGCGCAAGTTCATCGTGATGAATCATTCGTTTCATGGGGATCTCCGAAGTAGAGGGATCAGTCGTGATCGGATGCGCGCTGCGGCGACATCTCGGCCCGAGGTTCGAGCAAGCGGCTCACCACCGCCCGAATCTCAGGTTCCAGCGTTTCTAGAGAGCGCTTGGGCGTCGTCTCCATCACACGGAGTGCTGCGGTGCTGGCCGCCCCGATGAGGATGTAGGCGAAGACCCGAGCGGTCACGATCTTGAGGCGACCCGTCTCGGCGGCCCGATCGGCGAGACCGGTGACCCACTCCTCGAACTCGCGCACCATGGGTTCAGCCTCGGCGCCGAGAGCGTCGCGAAGCTTCCACGGCATCGAGTGGGCCTCTCGAACGTAGATGCGGACGATGCTCGGGTTCTCGTCGAAGCAACGGAACAACGCACCGGGCACTGCCATCAGGGCCTCACCTGGATCGTCGATCGCATCGATGGCTTCGGTCACTGACTCTAGGATCGAGCCAGAAGCCGAGGCAATCGCTGCTTGGTAGAGGCTTTCCTTGCCACCGAACAGGTCATAGACCGTGGCGAGGGAAACCTCGGCTTGGGCCGCGATCTCGGTCATCGGAGCGGCATCGAAACCCCGCTCGGAGAACACGCGAATTGCGGCATCCATGAGATCGCCGCGGCGGAGCGCGAGTTCGCGCTCACGCCGCTTTTCCCGGAGAGACCGTTCCGACTGGGTTGCCACCGTAGCCGCAGAATAGGGGTTACTCCGCCCAGAACCAATCCCCTTTTCAGCAGAGCCAATGCTCCCCGAGGGGTTGGAGCTGATCTAGGCCAGGCCGCGGAACTCGGCGTAGTCGACCAGAGCCTTCAGCGCGGCGACGGCGCGATGGGCGCTCGGATAGCAGACACGCCCCTCCTCCCGCACGCCGACCGGACCGGAGTTGCCGTAATCGCGATCCGCGTAGGCCAGCTCCGTCGCAGACAGGACGGGCTTTCCGTGTCGCTCCGAAACCTCCCGGGCCGCCCGGGCATAACGTCGGTCCTGGCGGGCGTGGAAGTCCGCGATGCGCTCGATGCCGTGCCCGGGAAAGAACTCCCCGGAGCGGAAGGCCTCGGCCTGGGCCGCCTGGATCCCAAGACCCAGATGGATCACTGCATCCACGTCGGGGTGACCACAGATCAGGTCAAGCACCTGGGGAATGGTGTCGCGAGTCTCGCCGCCGGCCAATTCTACGGGGTTGTTGCGGCTCCAGCGCGGCGGCACGAGCTCGTCAATCGCCGCGCGAAGATCGTCGGGCAGCTCAATCAATTCGAGGCCCGCTGAGGCACACGCATCCGCAGCCAGAACGCCCCACCCCCCGGCCGTCGTGAAGACCACCGTTCTGCGACCCCGCGGAAGCGGTTGGCTGGCAAAGGTCGCAGCCCATTCGAAGGCGTGCTCGACCGTCGGAGCCCGGAGCGCGCCGACCTGCCTGGCGACGCCATCAAAGACGCGGTCATCGCTGGCCAGCGATCCTGTGTGGCTCGCCGCCGCACGCTTACCTTCGGCAGCGACGCCCCCTTTCAGAAAAACCAAGGGCTTCTTGGCCGTGACACGCCGTGCGGCTTCCGCGAAGCGGAGACCATCCGGAACGCCCTCGAGGTAGGTGAGGGCCACCGCGGTCTCGTCATCTGCAGCGAAGTATTCGAGGTAGTCAGGCAGGGAAAGTTGCGCAGCGTTGCCGGCGGAAACCGCCTTGGAGATCCCCACCCCGGTCAGTACGGCGTAGTTCAGGAAACTCGAAACCAAGTTGCCACTCTGACTGGCCACGGCGATCTTTCCGGCGGGCGGATACGGGGCGACGATCTGTGCGCACATCGACGGACCCGTCGAGATCACGCCCTGGCCATTCGGGCCCGCGACCACCATGCCGAGTTCTTCGGCGACGGCGACCAGCTCGGCCTCGAGGGCGCGACCCTGCTCGCCGGCCTCTCCGTAACCCCCGCTCGCGATGAACGCCGCGCCCACGCCCCGTGCGGCGCAGGCCCGCAGCAAATCAATATTGACCTTGTTAGGCGTGCACACGAAGACCAGATCGGCCTCGCCCTCCGGTACCTCCGCGACGTCCCGCATCGTCGGGTGGCCGAGGATCTCCTCCCCCTCGCGGTGGATCGGGAAGACTTTCCCTTTGTAGCCGAAGCGCAGGAGGTTGTGGAAGGTGACGAAACCGAACTTGCCGGGATGCGAAGAGACCCCGGCCACGATGATGCCCTTCGGATTAAAGAGCGGGCGAAAGCGCTCCTGCAGCTCGGCGTCGGAGACCGGCTTGCGGGGCGTGCCGCGATCGCCGGCCTTGGCGCCGAGCTCGACGAGCCCGTCAACGGCGACGGGTTTTCCATCCCGCAGGATCAAGGGATTGACGTCGACACTCTGAAGATCGGGACGGGCCTCGGCCAGATTCGAGAGGCCGACCAACACATCCGCCAGAGCGTCGAGATCGGCAGCGGGCTCGCCGCGGAAGGACTCGGTTACCCAATGAGAGGCCTCGAGGCGCCCTACCAATGCCTTGGCGCCCTCCCGATCGAGCGGAACGGCGGCAAAGGCAACATCCTGGAGCGCCTCGGTCAGGATTCCACCGAGGCCTATCACCACACAGGGGCCGAACTGGGGATCGCGGACCAGACCCGCGATCAGCTCGCGCTTCCCGCGCACCATCTCCGCGACCAGCACCCTGACCTTCCCATCCTCCGGCTTCGCCTTTTCGAGCAGCTCGCCGGCCGCCGCGCGCACGGCGGATTCATCCGCCAGGCCGAGACGAACCAGATCCCGCTCGGTCTTGTGCGCAATCGAGTCCCCGCAGAGTTTCACCACCACGGGAAAGCCAATCTGGGCGGCGGCCTGGGCCGCGGCCTCCGCGTCAGCCACCAGGGCCTCTTGGCAGATCGGCACGCCATATTCGGCGAGAAGGGTCTTAGACGCGTGTTCGGAGAGGGTCGCTTGGCTCATGGGGGTGGCTATCCTAGTTGAGCCCCCCATCGATGCCACGATGGCCCCGCCTGCGCGGTCGGCCAAGGAGAACGCGACGATGGAAACGGGCACGGATGCCGACGCTGGATTCTGGGCGACTCTCGAAGGCCTCTTCGAGAGCATCCTGGTCACACCGATCTCGAAGATCCTGTTCTTCGATCTCGCTTTCTGGGATGACAGCATCCAACTGCCCATCGTGGTGGTCTGGCTGATTCTCGGGGCAACTTTCTTCACGCTCCGATTCCAGTTCGTGAACTTCCGCGCCTTCCGGCACGCGATCGATTGTGTGCGCGGCCGCTACAGCCAGCCAGGTGAGCCCGGAGAGATCTCGCATTTCCAGGCCCTCTCCGCGGCGCTCTCGGCAACGGTGGGCCTGGGCAACATTGCCGGCGTGGCGGTGGCGATCGGCGTGGGCGGCCCCGGGGCCGTTTTCTGGATGGTGCTCGCCGGTTTGCTCGGCATGAGTTCCAAGTTCGCCGAGTGCACCCTGGGCCAGAAGTACCGCACGATCGGAAGCGACGGACACGTGGCGGGCGGAGCCATGCACTACCTCCGCGACGGCCTGGCCGAACTGGGCTTCGCGGGTCTCGGCAAAGTGCTGTCGGTGATCTTCGCGGTGATGTGCATCGGCGGCAGCCTCGGCGGGGGCAACATGTTCCAGTCGAACCAATCCTTCGCCCAGTTTGCCAGCATCGCCCCGGCTTTTGCCGGCGCTACCGGGCAGATCGTCTTCGGCGCCGTCATGGCCATTCTCGTCGGACTGGTCATCATCGGCGGGATCAAGCGCATCGGTGAGGTCGCGGGCGTGCTCGTCCCGGTCATGTGCTCCCTCTACATGCTGACAGGCCTCATGGTCCTGGCGAGTCATGCTGGCCAGGTAGGCGCTGCGTTTTCCAC
>JAVJHY011945291.1:0-135984 GCA_035593235.1 Phascolosoma agassizii
TCCGCCGGGATGGGTCGAAACGAAGATTCGCCGATGAAGCCGTGTGGACACACTGCCAATTGGAGGATCAAGGCTTTGGCCAACCCTGGCGGGGTGATTCGCGGCCGCAGCAGGAAAAGTGTGATCAATGCGGGCTAAGCTCAACAGGCTCTTAAAACGGTCCGTCGGACGTACTATTGGCAGATGGCCGACCTTATTGTGAATGTGGTGGGGTCGTTCGAAACGATGTTGCTTCTGGAAGGTCAGTTCCGATCGGATGAAGCCTTCTTCAAACGGACCGACAAGCTCTATAGATTGACCAAGATCCGTGAGAGGCAGGGACACACGTCACGAGTAGATAGGCTGCGGGTGGGGCTGAATCGTGGACAGGCTCTGTCTCGTCTTGAAGTCACGTGGTCGCGTCTTTCCTTTAGTCAGCGAGAATTCGCGGAGTTGCTTGGTTTTGATCCGGAGACGACCTTTGTACTTGAGCCGCCCAAACTGTTGGAGTTTGAGACCCTTCCTTTGGAGGAATCCGTGCGGCTGGGACTCGCGAATCGAATGGACTACGCGCAAGTGCTTCAGGATCATGAGGATGCGCTCAGGGGGGCCAGGATCGCGCGGCGCGAACTCTATCCGGACCTTGGGTTGGTGACACGCTATGAACAGTTTGGAGAAGGGGCTACCTTTTCACAGGCGACAGAACTAGAAGAAGATCGATGGTTTGTAGCATTGGGGGCCAATGTGGAGCTCCATCCGGTGCGTGAGCGTGCCGAGATCGGTCGAGCCGAGGTCGGCGAAGAGTCGGCTCGTCAGACGATTAAGATTATGGAATTGAATGTCGCTCGTGAGATCCAGCAAGAATTGACGACCTACAAGAGGGCACAGGCAGATCTGCGTATAGTCTTGCATAACTTGAAATTGAGTGAAGACCGCGCGAAGCTGGCGAGGCGTCTATTCGAGGCGGGACGCGGCGACAATTTTGCTGTAACGGATGCAGAAGAATCCTTTCTGGAGGCGGAAATTTGTTGTCAAACGCGACCTGTTGAAGCTTGAGCGGGACTATGCATCTGCCAGGGCAGAAATGCGGAGCCTTGAACATGCCCAACTGCCGCTGGAGCTAGAAGATATTGTACTTCAACTTCGTACAAAAATCAGGTGTTCATGACGCTCCCAGATATGGGCGATTTGGTCGTCGAATGCCACGTGCCAGAAGCGGAGCTTTCCCGGGTCCAAGTTGGGAAGGAGGTGGTCGTGGTTCCTCTGGCATATTCCGATCTCAGATTGAGTGGCCAAGTGGAAGCGATCGGTTCCATGGCCCAGGCCCTTCCGGAGCGAGCCAGTTGGCAGAAGTATTTTCGTGTCGTCGTTGCCCTTACCGATGTAGATGAACGTGTTCGGTCCGGCATGTCCGTACATGCCAGGATTTTGTCCTACCACAATCCGGAGGGGATTCTAGTGCCTCGTCCTGCCGTGTGGTGGGACGATGGTACGGTGTCCGCACCGCGCTGGGTTGAGTTCAGAAGTACGTGCTCTCCGCCTGAGCTGGGCGAACCAGACCCACTATGAAGTCGTTGATGTTCTGGCCCCTGGCGAAATCGTGCTGTTTCAATGACGGGCAGAACCACAGTGTTGAACCTGCGTGGGGTGACCAAAAGCTTTGTTACTTCGCGAGGTGAGGTGTGTGTTCTGAATGCTGTGGATTTCACCATTCAGGAAGGCGAATTTGTAGCGATCACCGGTCCCTCCGGTTCAGGAAAGTCCACGCTGTTAAATCTGGCAGCTCTATTGGATCATCCCACCAGGGGGGGGATTTCTTTTTTCGGACAGGAAGTTTCGACACTTGACGAAGTGGCCCTGAGCAACTTGAGGAAAACCATGATCGGCATGGTGTTCCAGAAATTCTGTTTGCTTCCACATCGATCGGCCGAAGACAATGTGGCCTTTCGCTACCGCTATTTGGACGTGGATAGAACCGAAGCTCATCGTTGAGCCAAAGTGGTGCTGGAGACGATGGGTCTTTCACACTTAGCGGCGCAGCCTGTGCGGCTACTTTCCGGAGGGGAGATGCAGCGGGTGGCTATCGCCAGGGCGGTCGTCGTTCGTCCCAAATTGCTTTTGGCCGACGAGCCGACTGGAAATCTAGATCGGTCATCAGCCCACACGGTGATGGAGACGTTTCAACAGCTACACCGGGAAGGCTTGAGTGTGCTTTTAGCCACCCACAATGAGAGCTTGCTTCCTTGTTGGCTGTGTGGTGGCTGGTTTGCGGACCTACGAGGTTCCGACACACGGAGCGCAAAAACGGGTCACGGTGGTTGCGACGGACAGTTCCCTGATTGAGGTCCGCCAATGGTCCATGAAGTCCGGCAGGTTTCTGGATGCGGAAGACATGCGAGCCAGTGCAATGGAAGCAAGCTGGTATAAAAATTGCTGATGGGGTCTCGCCCTTTGTCAGGTGGTTTGAAGTCATCGTCGGACGTCGATCTCTTGTTCCAGATAGCCATAGATTTGGGCAACGCGTTTTTGGAACGCTGAAAAACTGTGGAAGCGCTGAGCGAATCTTTTTCCCATAACCCCGAGTTGTTGTCGTCGATCTTCGTCCTCGGCCAGATTCAGAATGCCTTCGGCGAAGGCTTCGGGGTTGGGGTCGGCTAAGCAAGCAACTTTGTCTGTTAGGACCTGTGTGTGAGTGGGGAGTCGAGTGGCGAGAAGAGGCTTGCCGGAATCGAGATAGGAATAGATTTTCATGGGGGTGTTGATTCCACGAATTCGAGGCGACACGACGATATCTGCCCGATCCAACATACTCGCGAGATGGAGCATCGGTCGGGGGCCTGCAAAAATCACGTGATCCTGTATGCCAAGTTGCTGCACCATTTTACGGAACGAGTGGATTTCAATTTTTGTTCCGCCAATAATGAGTAGGGAGATTTCGTCGTTTTTCTGAAGGGCCAGATGGAATGCGCGAACCAGAAGGTCGATACCTTGATAGGGTTGCAGGTTGCCTATGTACATGAAGCACATAGGGTGAAGTGCGATGTCCCCGAGGACATCTTTTGTATGGTTGCCAGAAAGAAGAGAAATATCCGGCAACAGATTTACTTCACGTGCTCGATTGGCTTTGGCGATTTTGGCCAGAGCAGGGCAAACGGCGATGACAGCTTGTGATCTGCGCATCGCTCGCGCTTCCAACCTGGCTGCGAGCGGGGCAAATAGGGCAGCGATCTTTGATGTTTCTTTGAGCTGTTGTGACAGGCAAGAGTCCATGTCGTAGACAAACGGGGTGCTTCCCAGCGCGGCCATGAAGGCGGATTCTTCGACGGCATGAATGAGGTCAGGCCGAAGCCGGCGTCGCAACCGTAGGGCTTTAAGGAAAAGGAACACATCGCAGACGAGTTTCTTGAAGGAGAAGCCTGGACGTATGTTGGTACATCCAGGTGGGCGGCGGATACGGTTGATGTAGACGTTCGGATAGTCGACTTTCGATCCTTCGTGAAACGTAAGAACGTGTACTTGATGACCGCGCTTGCTTAACACACGTAGTAGCAGATCGACGGCGATGGGCGTGCCACGTTCCTGGTAGAATGGGTGTGGGGCCAGGAACAGGATCTTCATGGTGGAAAGAAGTGCCATATTCGGGCCGTCGAGTGCAAGACGGAAGGAGAGATGGCAGGACTCCAACCTTGATCTTCTCCGTGCGATGTTGTCCTCTGTCGTCCCATGTCGAAGGAGACCTATCTTGTGACCGGAGCCGGGGGGTTTGTCGGTGGTTACGTTGTGCGTGAACTCTTGCACCGTGGTGTGAGGGTGCGGGCGATGGTCCGACGTCGAGATCGAATGGGTGATTTAGCAGGATTGGATGTTGAAATCGTGCAAGCGGATTTAACTGATCGTGTTGGTTTAGACCATGCGGTACAAGGCGTACGCGGTGTGTACCATGTGGCTGCTCTGTTTCGGGAAGCTGGGCACCCAGAACGTGTGTTCTACGACATCAATGCGGAAGGTGTTCGCCGGCTATTTGACGCGTCCATTGCGGCTGGCGTGCAACGCATTGTCCATTGCTCGACGGTAGGGGTGCTGGGGCATGTGAAAGATCCGCCTGCCGATGAAAAAACTCCCTATAATCCTGGCGATATGTATCAGCGTACCAAAATGGCGGGGGAACAGATTGCGCTCGACTATTTTTTGTCTGGCGCCATAGCGGGTGTGGTCATTCGACCGGGTATGATCTATGGACCAGGAGACGAGCGGACCTTGAAGTTGTTTCGAATGATCGCGCAGCATAGGTTCTTTTACGTCGGGCGGGGCGAGGCCTTGGTTCATTGGATTGATGTGCGCGATCTGGCCCGGTCGTTTCTGCTCGCGATGGAGCAGTCGGATCGAAATGGTGAGGTATATATCGTTGCGGGAATAGAAGCGGTTCCGTTGCGAGTGATGGCAGAGGAGGTTGCTCGTCAGCTAGGCGTGCGGCCACCTTGGCTGAGATTGCCAGTGAAGCCGATGCAATGGCTTGGGTCCGCCTGTGAAACGATGTGTCGTCCATTTGGTATCGAGCCACCTATCTTTCGGCGGCGTGTGGATTTTTTTACGAAAGATCGTCACTTTAGTACCGTGAAAGTGCAACGTGAGTTGGGATTTGTGCCGGCACAAGCTCTTCCAGGCGAGATATCCGATATCCTGCAAGATTGTCGAGACAAGGGTCTTGTGTAGTGGGAAATATGAGTTAGCCGCTTTTCTGTTTTCTCACAAGTCGCCAATGCAACCAGCCCGCGATGAGCCAACCAAGCACAACACCGGTGGCCAGCACCATGAACATGAGCAAGGCTTGCGACACCGAAACCTCCCAGAACAAGATCCGTACCGTTACTGCACCCATGTTTTGGACGGTGAACAGGACCATGAGAATGGCCAGTGTAGATCCAATCGTCAGCTTTGCGTATTTCATAGGTTTCTTGTTCTCTCGAAAGAAAAATCAACTTGAGGCGCCGACCGTTTCAGGATACCATTTTTAGAATGGGTCCTTATAGTTTACTCTTTATCAAATACCTCATAAGCAAAAACTAATGGCCTTGAAGATAAGGTACTGTGCGTGACACAGTGACTTACTTATTGAAACCATGTGAAACGGGTTGTATGAGGTCAAGGGTGTTCTTGATGCGAAGGGTGTTGGCGGGAGGGTATGTAGATGCTTCTAGAGGTTGTCCAGGTGTGGATTGGTTGTCAGTAGAACGACTAATCGTGAACGAGCGTACGTTGAGTTCGAATGAGATGGCATGACCGAAGGTGTGATCATAACCTTGGCCGTGGTTGGGTTTGTGGTTGTGACGTTAATGCTCACACGTATTGGTCCCGATCTTGTGTTGTTGTGTGGGCTCGCCCTGTTGATGCTTGCACGCGTGTTGAGCCCGCACGACGCGATGGTTGGGTTTTCCAATGAAGGGATGCTGACAGTTGGCGCCCTCTTTGCCGTTGTGGCTGGCTTGCGTGAAACAGGCGCTATGCAATTGGTCATGCATCGCCTTTTTGGAAAAGTGGACAGTGTCTTCAAGGCGCAACTTCGCCTGTTGATTCCGGTTGCCGCGATGAGCGGTTTTCTCAACAACACGCCAGTTGTCGCCATGATGTTACCTGTGGTGGATGACTGGGCTCGCAAATTCCGAATCCCGGCCTCCAAGTTGCTGATCCCATTGAGTTATGCCGCTATTCTCGGTGGAAGCTGTACCTTGATCGGTACGAGTACGAATCTCGTCATCAGTGGATTGCTCGCGGATGCCGGATATGGGCAGCTTGGCATGTTCGATATCTCAAGGCTAGGTATTCCCTGTGTCGTGGTGGGTCTGATCTACATCCTGTTGTGTAGTCAGTGGTTGTTGCCGGATCGGACCAAGCTGCGTGGAGGCATCCAGGATCCGCGCGAATATACCGTAGAAATGATTGTCGAGTTGGACAGTCCCATTGACGGCAAAACCATTGAGAATGCGGGTCTAAGGCGGTTGCCCGGCATGTATTTGGTAGAAATTGGGCGTGGTACCGAAGTGCTTACGGCCGTGAGTCCCAAGGAAACGCTGCGGGGCGGTGATCGGTTGGTGTTCGTGGGCATTGTAGATTCGGCGCTGGAACTCCAAAAAATGCGTGGTTTGCGTCCCGCCACCGATCAATTGTTCAAACTCGACGCACCGCGATCTCGGCGGTGCCTGGTTGAAGTGGTTGTGTCGGATACCTGTCCCATCTTGGGCAGGCCTATTCGCCGCAGCAATTTTCGACAATTATATAACGCTGTGATCATCGCTGTATCCCGTAACGGGGAGCGTGTGAATCGGAAGATTGGTGACATTGTTCCACGCGCTGGCGACACCTTGTTGTTGGAAACCAAGTTGAGTTTTTTCGATCAACAACGTAGTTCACGTGACTTCTTTCTTGTGAGTCGACTGGACGATTCGACTCCGCGTAGGTTTGAGCGGGGTTGGGTTGCACTGCTCATCCTTGCGGCGATGGTTGGGGTGGTGGCATCGGGTTTGTTGCCGATGTTGTTAGCTGCAATTGTCGCGGCAGGTCTCATGATCGTGACAAGGTGTTGTACCGGTGGAGCCGCTAGACGGAGCATCGATTTACAGGTATTGCTGGCCATTGCCGCTGCCATTGGGATTGGCAGTGCGATGAAGCTTAGTGGTGCAGCGACATGGGTATCGGATTTTGTCATTGGGCTGGCGGGCGAAAATCCGACCGTGAATTTGGCTGCGATTTATCTCGTCACGGTGCTCTTTACCGAGTTGATCACTCATATTGGTGCCGCCGTGCTTCTGTTTCCGATTGCGATGGCGACTGCGAATCAACTCGGGGTTAGTCATGTCCCCTTTGTCATGACTCTGATGTTTGCTGCTTCCGCCAGTTTCATGACCCCGATCGGGTATCAAACCAATCTGATGGTGTATGGGCCAGGTGGGTATCGATTCACCGATTTTGTCCGTTTCGGTGCGCCGCTGAGTCTATTGATGGGCATCATCTGTGTGTGGCTGGTGCCGCATCTGTGGCCTTTCTGATGCTAACCATGGGATCGAGAACGTGGTTGGCTGCGCTGCTGATCTGTGTTGGGCTTCAGTTCGTTCCGTTTCTCTTTTCCTATGACCTGTCGGTGTTGCCTGCGGATCTCCCGCCATCTGGACGAGTTGCGTTCGAGAAAGCGCACGACCATTTGATGCCGATGATCCATGCCCGAGTCTTCAAGCGTTGCGTTGCGATCCTCTCCCTTCTGGTTGTCTTGTCTCTTGGTGTGTCAAGTTGGATGGAGAATCGGTATGGGCAGACGGTATGGCGTTGGCCGGCTCGATTGCTGTTTTTTTTGCTCCTCTTTGCTTGGTTTCGAGTGACGGCGTATCCTTACGCCTATTTTGCCTTTCTCCGTGACAGGGCGTTTGAGCTGACGACGTTGACCAGTGTCGGTTGGTGGACCAACGTGGCGAAAGGGTTGCCCGTTCCGCTGACCTTATTCCTGCTTCGCTGCGTACTGCTATTTTGCATCATGGCCCTTTGCAAGAGGAAATGGTGGTGGGTCGCGGCCGTGACGTCGTTTCTGTTGTTCAATATTGTGCCGGAGAAAATCTCGCGACAACAACCGATTGATCTGGTGGAAAAGCGCGAACCGCTGCCAAACGGGGAGATTCGAACGGAGTTCGAATCGCTGGCCAGGCAAACCGGTCGTCATCTGGAACTGGTCATGGTGGACCAAAGCAATCGCTCCCGGCGGGTGAACATGGCGTTGACGGGTCGGCTAGGACGGGAGTATGTGCTGGTCACGGATACACTTCTAAATTTGTTGTCACCGGATCAGGCGAGAGTCATGTTGGCGCACGAATTGGGACATGATGTGACGAGAAAGTTCGTGGTGACGGTGCGGTGGACATTGTCGTTTGCGACGATGTTGCTGATGGTTTGGATTGTCTATTGGTGGCATGGACGGAAGGCGATTCCGGAATCCGAAATTCCAGGTGCGATTGTGCATCTGTTGTTGGTGTCGCAATTGGTTGGCTACATGGCAACACCCTTGAATGGTTGGGTCAATCGGTTTCAAGAGCGTCAAGCGGATGCTTATGCGGTAGAGCTAACGAACAATCCGGAAGGGTTGGCATCTCTGTTGTTGGTGTTGGCTGAAACCAATCTTGAGCCCTATGATGTGCCGAGGTGGGCGTATTACGTGTATGGTTCGACTCACCCGACGGTGAAGGAGAGGCTGGAGGCGGCCCGGAGGGCGGAAGACGGAACTCGGAGCACGGAACTTGGAGGACGGAGCTCTTAATCCTAGATTCGGCAGTTGCCCGCAGCGCATTTTGCGAATCATTTGGTCCAGAGGGAGTTACGAGAAAGCCTCGATGAACCTTACAGGTGCACCTACGTTTTTTCGTAACCCTCTACATCCAAAGCGTTCGCACCGGCATCCACGCTCAACTGACTGCGCCAGCCCATGCGTCGCCTCTAACGAGGCTATGCAGGGCATGTTTCGCTCTCCTTTTTTTGTAAGGATCAGCATGGCTGCGCCATGCGTAGCTCGTAACGAAGTGGAGAGCGAAGCATGGTGGGCGAGGAGGGACTCGAACCCTCACGCCTTGCGGCACAGGAACCTAAATCCTGCGTGTATACCAATTTCACCACTCGCCCTGCTTTGAACCTAGCCTTGCAAATCTCACACTTCTCTTGCTACGAGTGCGGATAAAACCACCATGACAGCACAAAATCCACTTTGCAGTATGTCCCTTCGGCTTCACCGTGCAAAGTATATTTCGCACCGAACTCTCTTCACACTCTCACGACAAAGAAGTGTGCGAGTTTGACTGCGCCAGCCCATGCGTCGCCTCTAACGAGGCTATGCAGGGCATGTTTCGCTCTCCTTTTTTAAGGATCAGCATGGCTGCGCCATGCGTAGCTCGTAACGAAGTGGAGAGCGAAGCATGGTGGACGCTGTGGGGCTCGAACCCACGACCCGCGGATTAAGAGTCCGCTGCTCTGCCAACTGAGCTAAGCGTCCGAAGCACGTTCTACCGGAAGGATGGAGTTCTTGCAATCCCACAACGAAAGAAACTCGGGTTGTAATCTATGTCTATCTTTTACTTCAGTTCAAGAAATCCGAACGTTGTAGGATCGCCCCAGACTCTGTCTGTTGATGACGACATCAGACATTTTTGTGGCACATCGATGCTGTCACAGTCGCTGGGATCGATGGAGATACCCATGAGCACGCCTGCCCGTAAGTTAAACCTCTCTGCTCGGAGACTAGGGTCGCTGACGTCATGGCCGATGGTTTGGTGGCGAAGAAATTCGGCAGGAATTCGAACTTCTAAGTTGTATCCGATTTCAGTTTTTTTGGAAGCGATCTCTATGTGAGTTACACGTTCCGGCTCGATTTCAGGCGTAAATACGATGACTTCTGGTGGTAGCGTATCAAAATTACCGGGGCTGAATCCAAATTGGATGTCATCTGCACCATTCACTGCCACCGTGTAATCGGATGGCAAATCAACATCCAGCCAAAATTCGATGTGGTCGCCTTCCCACATGTCCGTGCCGCCCTTTTCTTGGACAATCACATCGTCGGCCACTTCGAATGCAAAATACAAATTCGATGGAGTGTGTGCGCAGTAGGTTTTAACGCTGAGATCCTCCGCGTCCCGCCATGCGCTGCTCTGATACACGACGTTGTCTTTGTCACGAATCATGAATGGTTCGTTCCGGTTCCAATCATCCAAGGATCCGTCCATTTTCATAGCGTCCTTGGCTATGGAGCCGACCACCCGATAGGCATCTGAATTTTTCGGAAGCGATCGCTCTTTCGTCGCGACATTGCGACGCTTAGGTAAGAGCCGATAGGAATAAAGACAGTGCATGGCGATTCCGCCGTATCCGGCATTTGTCTTGAACTGGTCGTGAACGTCGGCCAGAACGTTCTCCATTCCGGCCCACCCTTCGTCCCAGAATGTATTGTTTTTGTTCCCTTGCTTCATGGTGATGACGTCCTGCGTCTCCACGCCAATCCACAACTTTTTTTCCATCTTGGTCGCGAGATCGACGAAAAAAACGCTGTTTTGGATGATCTTTTTGGCTGTATCGTAGTAGGCCATTAAGGCCACATTATCCACCAACTCGAAAATCCGTGTTTGAAATTGGTCGATCGGCTCTTCCTGTTCATAGGCCATTGGAACGGCCACACCAAAGTGGAACTCATGATCATAGTGATCGATCAGTTTCCTACACTTCTGTAGCAATTGAATGTAGTCATCTTTGATCCTTTGTTTCTCTGATTTCCACTCGGCTGCGAGGTAAGGCTCAATGTCGAGCGATGTACCATCGAATCGTTCCTCGGCAGGCCGGTTTTGGTTGAAATCCAGAAAACCCTTGATCCACTTGAGTGTTTTCCGATGATTTTTTTCAAGGGCCCACGTTGGGTCGCCGGTCAGCGACTCAATTTGTATGTTTCGTTTGTGGCATTGACGGTTGAACTCAGCCACTGAATCGTAATACGCTTTTTCTTTTCCGTTCAGGTCATCGAAATAGAGATAAATAATCTCGATAGCCGTTTTTTTACAGGTTTCGAATAGCTCTTTACGTTTTCGAAGATTTCGAACCGGATCGATCTTCCATACCCAGAGAGATCGCGGAAATCCTCCCTCTTTCTTGGCGACCGCGAGGTGGGTCGCCTCTTTCTTGGCAAGATCGGGATCGAAGACAAACTCAATATCTTCAACGTAAATCGTTCCCTTTCCTTCTTCTCGAAAATTGAACACCAACGATCCCATTTCCGTCAGGTCAACGTGTGCTTCAACCAGTCTCAGAGGTACCTTTACCTGTGTCCATTGTGCAGGGAGTGGGGATGGGATGAAGTTTTCTAGTGGGCCAGCAACGTAAGCGTCCAGCTCACGTTCCGCCATGTCCTTATCCGTGAACCCGATTTCAAAGGATTCCCCTCCTTGTTCACCTTTGATCCAGAAAGACAAAGAATTGTAGGCACTCGCGTCTACCGGCTCGTTGTTTCCATCCTTCAAGAGGGTGTAGTATCCACACCAACCGCTACCCTGATCCCATTCAATGACGAGCCCGGATCCGCGATTCCCACGGCGATGTTGTTCGCTCTTGGTCATCCTTGCTGAGGAAGGATGTTTGGCATAGGTACCGTGAAACGCGCCGACCGTGGTTGTTCTTTTGGAGTAGGCTCCTTCGGTCGGTCCAACATCGAACGTATCGATCACCAAAGGAGAAAGTTGGATAGGCACTTTTCCGGAGGGATGATCGGCGCTGACTTGGTCGACGCAAAGGGCCATGCCTACGATGAAGCATGGGAATAAAATGCTTCGTTTCATTCTGTCCATGTGCTGGCCTACTTCCACTTGATGCTGCAGCCCATGGGATTGGTCTGTGGATTGGGCACTGGCAGATCGTTGATGATGGCCTCCAGAGCGTCACGTAGGTCATGGGTCTTCGCCTTGTCGGGCTCTTGCCAGTTGTCGTCGATGCGACCCTCATAGACGAGTTTTCGGTTCGCATCCAACAAGAAAAGATGTGGCGTACAGACAGCGCCATAGGCTTTAGCTGTTTCTTGTGATTCGTCGTAAAGGTAAGGATAGGGGAAGTCTTTGGCCTTGGCCAAGGCCTTCATGTTGTCGAAGCTGTCGTCCGGGTAGTTCTCAACGTCGTTGGCGCAGATGGCGACGAAAGCCATACCCAGGCCGAGATACTTGTTGGCGAGGTCGATGTAGCGATCTTCATAGGCCTTAGCGTAGGGGCAGTGGTTGCACGTAAAATTGATGACCAAGCCTTTGGCGTGATTGAAGGACGAGAGGGAAATCGTTGTGCCGTTGGTTGCCGGCAAGCTAAAGTCTGGGCCGGACTTACCGATCGCTAGAGTCTCAGATCCGCTTTTGGTAATAAGTGCCATGATGTCTCCTGAAGTGGTCGTTCGTGGCTAGACTAGTTGGTTTCGAACATGCTGCAAGTCAGAAGGTGAAGGAGTGATCATCTGTTTGTGTGCAAAGAAGTCGTTAGGCGAAGGCTGCCAAACGCTTTTCCTGGTCATCATTTTCTGAAGCTTCGTAGTCTGGACATGAAATGCGAAAATCTTGTGTCCCGAACGGTGACTCCACATAGTGACAATGATGGGGCCTCGTGGCGTCGCCATGCGCAAAGGCCTCAAAATACTTGCAGCTGACACACATGTTAGCAACGCTCAGCTTGTTCTGTTTTTGAAGTTCGCGAATAATCTTGATCATGCCTGTAAGCAACACTGTTTGTTCCTCCGTATCCAGCGAATCGATGGCTTGCTGCAAGAACAACGACCCTTTGTCCATATGTTTGGCTGCGTCTCTACCCTTCGGTAATAGGACCAAGAACTTTTCTCGTTTGTCTTTTTGGGACTGGTCTTTCCTGATGAAGCCTTTTCGGCATAGGGCATGGATGGATTCGACGGTAGTCGGCATGGAGATCCCTAGTTCCGCAGCAATATCTTTTGCCCTGATATTTTTGTCGTTCTTCGCTCGTTGTAAGATAGACAGAATTATTCCCTGCGTGGGTGTCAGATGATTCTTGAACGCTGAATCCCATTCATTATTTCTAATGGTTAGACCAATTTTGCGAAATCCTATCGCTATTTTTTTAGAAATTTCGGACATACGCCTACATCCACCATTCAAATAACGGAAACCTATTGTCCAGAAGATAAAAACGAACAAAGATGCAAAAGTCAAGACTTTTAAGGAATTTTCAGGGAACATTACTATCATCCGCCGGTTCGGAACATCTAAATCATTTGTTGAAACAGACCTATTTTGAGGTTGTCGTAGGTTCTGAATGTGCTTACCTTGGATGACAAATATGACCAGATGGTCATCATCAACAACAAATGAGGATGAATTTCTTGTAAAAACTGTTTGGATTCCGAAGCTTCTTGGCAATGGCGTTGAACGGTTGATGTAGCGTAGCGGTCTCTTAGGGCTACATCTGCATATCGCTATTCGAAATCATTCAAGATAGGAGCGGGGAAAGAAATGAAACACAACAAAGCTTTATTCTTTGCAAGTGCTGTAGCAGGAGTTTTGACGGCGAATGTTTCGCTTGTCCAAGCGAATATACAGACTTTTGACGCCCTGGTAAACGGGCCCAATGCCGTTCCTCCGACTACTTCAACAGCGACTGGAAGTCTCTCGATTCAATATGATGACGTAACGTCTCTGTTCGATATTCAAATCATGCTCATTGGCATAGAGGGCGAATTTGACCCTTCGGGCCAGAACATAGGCCTGCCCATACCGTCAGGTGCTCACATTCACCTGGGTGTCCCAGGCGTCGCGAGTGATACTCACATCTATAACACGGATGCAACTGTTTGGCAGCATGTGGATAGTTCGAACAATCCAGATGGCGTGGATCTAGACTTCAACAGTATAGATGACCCTATGTCAGGAAACTGGAATTACTCAGCGACAGGTGTGCCTTTGATCAATGGTGGTACGCCGGACGATCTCAACGGCAAGTCGTATCTCAATATCCACACATCAACCGGGTTGACCGGAGAGTTACGCGGCGATATTGGACTTGTCCCTGAGCCCGCCACTCTCGCTATGGTTCTTGTCGGCGGGATCCTTGTGTGTAGGAGAGTCTCGCGGTTGTCTTTGGGCAAAGGTTGTCACCGTTCTTAAAACCGTGCGGGACCTGCTCGGAGAGAAAAGTTACGTCCGATAGATCGTTAACCCGGGATCGACCGGCTTGTTGGGCCGGGCGTAGCTGACTAGCAAGGATCCGGAAAACGTGATTGCGAAGGATATGGGAAAATAGTAGGTCCAGTTTACTTCGGTACAATGCTGGAGCCAGGTTGTCGCGCCGATAGCCGGTACGGTGGCCAGAATCCAAGCGGTGAAAGAGCCTCGCTTGGTGAGCATGCCGATCAAAAACAGGGCGAGAATGGGCGCACTGAAAAGGCTGACGATCGTAGCGAAGGCCTCGATGATATCGTTGAACCGTGCGACGTAAAACGCCAGACCTGTAGCCATCGCTCCAAGACCTAGAATGAGGCCGCGAACGCGCAGCACAGATTCTTCTTTTATGGCGCCAAGAAAGTCGTGCTCGAGAACGGTTGCCATGGAATGGATGCCAGAATCCATGCTCGACATGGCTGCTGCGAAAATAGCCGCAATCAACAGACCAGACACACCATTGGGCAAGGCTTCGACGATGTAATGTGGCATAATCTGATCTGGCGAAACCTCCGGGCCAACTACGATGCCGTTTTGCTGATAGTAGACAAAGATGCCGAGGCCGATGAAGAGCAGCAATGAGATGATCACAAGATCACTAAGAGCGTTGAACACGATGGCTTTCCAGACGCCTGAGTCTTTTTTGATCGCCATAAGGCGCTGCACCGTAACCTGATCGGTACCGTAGTCATTCATCATCTGTAAGAAAAAGCAGAGGATGACCATGATGCCAGTGGTTTCAGTCAAGCTCAGATTCCAGCTTGCGACATGCAAATGCCCAGCAGCTCCAGCTGCATGTAAGATCGAACCAACACCACCATCTACTGCAGTATGAAGGGTGACTCCGAGCCAGATCGCCCCGCCTACGAGGGTTACAAACTGGACCACGTCTGTCCACAGGACTGCGGCGAGTCCGCCCAGTGTTGTGTAGGTGGTAGCCATGACGCCGATAAATAGGATGCAGGTCCAAAGAGGGATATCGGTGACCACAGTGAGTGCGAGAGCCGGCGCATAGATCACTGCGCCAAGCCACCCAAGCCGTGTGAGCAGAAAGAGGGCGGATGTGCAGAGTCGGGCAGGATGGCCGAAGCGGAGTTCAATATACTCGTAAGAGGTTGTGACCCTGAGGCGCCGATAGAACGGGTAGATGAGGAAGATCAGGACGGGTGCAACGCAAGGGCTGACTAGACATACCAGAAGGAGGGCGATGTTTTCGCTATAGGCCTTTCCAGGTAGTGCAAGATAGGTCGTGGCGCTTGTGAGCGACGCGTACATGCTCATAGCAACCGGAAACCAGGGCATGTTGCGTCCGGCTAGGAAATAATCTGTCGTCGTATGTTGGCGCTTGGAGAAAAAGAATCCGACGCCAAGCATGCCAAGCAGGTAGAGCACGAGGATGATAGTATTGAGTGGACCAAACATGGTTGCTCACGTTGCCAGATCGATGCTGGACTGTCAGGTTGTCTTTAACCTGCATATCTTACACTTCTGTGTCGTGAGAGTCGCGGGCTAACGGTTCCAAATCTAGGAAGGCGTACATGCACATAAGAAACGGAAAAATGGAGCGAGCGAAGGGATTCGAACCCTCGACATTCACCTTGGCAAGGTGATGCTCTACCAGCTGAGCTACGCTCGCACACTTAGAAGAAGACGCATATTATCCGGAGTGATGCACGAAATTCAACCTTTTCCAGTATTCGATTTATTGTAGTGACGGGTATTAGACCTTGGTGGAAGCTGTCGGATGGCAGTAGGGTGCCGAGTCATGATGGAGTTGTGTCCAAGTTGATTGCGCCGGGCCAAGAAGAATCGAAGCAACACCTTGACCTGCAAGCCGAGGTTGCAGGCTTTTTCGAACCTGGTGGCAGTTTGGAACAGGCTTGGGGGTCCGCTGATTTTCCGTATGAG
Source organism: Phascolosoma agassizii (assembly GCA_035593235.1). Lineage (NCBI taxonomy): Eukaryota > Metazoa > Annelida > Sipuncula > Phascolosomatiformes > Phascolosomatidae > Phascolosoma > Phascolosoma agassizii. Next base: position 15,621 of record JAVJHY011945291.1, read on the forward strand.
TGCAGGGTTCAACAACAGGAGATGGCGCAGGCCGTAGCGTCAGCTTTGCAAGAGGGTGAGCATCTGTTGGTAGAAGCAGGTACTGGCGTGGGAAAAAGCTTCGCCTATCTTGTGCCCATGATCTTGAAGGCGATCCGGGATGGTGTGAAGGTCATTGTGTCGACGCACACGATCAATTTACAGGAACAGTTGATCATGAAAGACCTTCCGTTTCTGCAGAAACATCTTGGTGTATCGTTCAAAGCGGTGCTGGTGAAGGGTCGCTCCAACTATCTTTGTTTGCGCCGTCTGGCACGGGCACGTCAGATGGAGAATGAACTGTTCAGGTCGGAGCATGTGGCCGAATTGGATGACGTCGCAGCCTGGTCTGCGACCACAGAGGAGGGAAGTGTCCAGGACATGCAGCGTGAACCGTCCCATGAGGTATGGGATGTGGTGTGTGCAGAACAAGGGAACTGTTTGTGGCAGAAATGTCCTGAATACTCGGCATGCTTCTTCATGAAAGCGCGGAAAGAAATGCTGGACGCGCATGTGCTCGTAGTGAACCACCACCTGTTTTTTTCGGACCTCGCGATCCGAGCATCCGGAGCAGCCTTGCTTCCGAACTATGCACACCTGGTGATCGATGAGGCCCACACGGTGGAGCATGTGGCGAGCGAGCATTTGGGTATTCGGCTGTCTCAATATGGTTTCGAGCATTGGTTGCGCCGACTTTACGTCCCTGACCGACATAAGGGCATTCTTGCCGTGTTGCAACATGGAAAGACGGCACACGAAGTGTCGAATCTTTGGGAACAGGTACGAAGGTTCTTTGCAGATCTCATTCGGTGGGCCGGGTTGACTGCTGCCACGACTCAGAAGGTCGTAGACCATCCAATCCGAATGGAAACGGACATGCCGAGGCGTTTTCGCAAGGTGTGTCTCATGTTGGCGGAGCTGATGGAGACGCTGGAGGAAGGTGGGCTTCGGTCGGAGTTGGAAGCGATTCATCGTCGCGGGTTGCAGATGCACCAAGCGTTGGATGCGTTCATGAACCACGGCTGTGACGATCATGTGTATTGGCTCGATCTGACCGGAAAGCGGAAGAAGAATGTCGTGCTTCATTCTGCACCTATCGAGGTCAGTGAGTCGTTGCGGAAGATGGTGTTTGAGGAAGTGGGGTCGGCGGTCCTGACCAGTGCCACCTTGTCTTGTGGGGATGATATGACCTATCTGCAACGCAGGATGGGAGCAGAGCATGCGGAAACACTGAAGCTGGGGTCGCCGTTCGACTTTGCGCGCCAGATGAGGGTCAAGATAGCGGCCTATATGCCGAGTCCGACCGATGTGGACCGATTCGCGGAGGCCTGTGCGGAAGAATGCGTTAGATTTGCCTGTTCGACCGGGGGGAGGGCTTTCGTGTTGTTTACGAGTCGGAAACTGATGCTTGAGGTAGCTGAGCTGGCCGAATCTGCGCTGCGCGCGGCTGGTCTCAGTCTGTTGGTACAGGGTGGCGGGTTGGCAAGACAGTTGATGTTGGAAAAGTTTGTCAAGGACGGCCATGCTGTTCTCTTTGGGTTGGATAGTTTCTGGACGGGAGTCGATGTGCGCGGCGATGCGTTGACGAACGTTATGATTACACGACTGCCGTTTGCGGTACCGGATCAGCCTTTGACAAAGGCCAGGGTGGATCGGATTCAGGCACAAGGGGGCAATGCTTTTCGTGAGTACTCACTTCCGGAGGCCATCTTGAAGTTCCGACAGGGAGTAGGGCGACTGATCCGCACAGCTACGGATGAAGGAGTCATTGTTGTGTTCGATAATCGCATACTTACCAAGCCGTATGGTCGCTTGTTTTTGCAAGCGATACCTGAATGTCCAGTGGAGGTTCTGGAACGTAATACCGGTTACTGAAGCAAAGATCAGTGAACGGGCGATTGATGCCAACCGTCGCGAGCAACTTGTGAATCTTCAGAATGTCAGATTTTCTTGCATTCCAATAGGTTATGTATAATTCAGAAGCCAGATCATGTTGCGTGGTATACATCATGTTGACTTATCGAGCGAGCCTGCCATTGTGCATTGATTCAGTCGGAGAAAGAAGTTCAAGGAAAGATTAGGGAAGATCATGTACAAAAAAACATCACTAGTTTTGGCAGCTACGGCATTGTGTGGACTTTCTGTCAACGTATTTGCGTTGACCATCCAACCCTTTGAGATTCATTGGACCGAGGGTTCTTTGGCCGACACAATTTCTGTGGGGTCATTTGGCTACGACGAATCTCTGGTTGGGGGTGCGGGGCCGGGCGGAGGTGAGGAAGGACTAACGATACTTACGCCAGAGCATGGATTATCCTCTTTCGATGTCATCGTTGATGATCATGCTTTTGCTATCGAAGATGATGAAGGATTTCCAGAACTTCCAGAAGTGGAATTCGACGGTATAGAACCAATATTTATAGACTATTCTGGAATTTTGTTTGACGATGAAATGGAGACGCCGGGTCCAAGTCTTGATCTATTTGGTTTTGTCGGCATCGCGGATGACGAAGAGGAACTTTCCGCAATATTCTTCCCTGAAGGGTTTTTCACGGATGCGGAACCAATCGTGCTCGAGGAGCCGAGTTTGGGGTTTGTTGTGCTCACAAGGCCTGTTCCTGAGACTGGTGCCACGATGATTTTGATGGGCATTTCTCTCTTGGCATTGTCGGCATTCCGTCGTGGCCGGACATGAGGAAGAGATTTCTTGGGAAAATAGCACAGAAGAGATATTCCGTTCTCAACAGAACGCCGACCGACCTTCCACCATCAACTTCTTGATCGAGGTTGACGAGGAGCCGGAGAGGAAGTACGATTTGCCCTCGTTTTTGTGAGTGTTCCTATAGGAGCGAGGAGAAAGGGAACGTATGCACTTGAAATTAGCTATATTGCCCATCGGGCTGCTGCTTTGCGTCGGTATTTTCTGGGGGTGCGAATTCTCTGGAAACAGTGATGGTTTCAATACCTCCGGCGGTGCAGGTGTCGAGGTCAACATTTCTGGTTTCTATGAAGGAAATCTCAGCGGCGCAAAAGCGGTGAACGCCTCAGCTGGCAATATCAATAACTTCACGCTTACCCAGGCCGGAAATCGCGTGGAAATTGTGGATAATCAAGGGTCGCGCTATGTCGGGACAGTGGGATCGCCAGACATTAACGTGAGTCAACAAGCCGCCAGCATTCCTGCGTCTACCCAGATTATGCAGTTTCAGGTGAATTGGCAGGGGCGGGATGGAGTTTCCGCAAAAGACATTCAGTTCGTAGGCGTGATTGATGTCGTTGCACTGTTGGATATTCAAGGCCAAACAACTTCTGACACCAGGACGACCACACGTGCCACAAACAATAGTGCCGACCACATCTCGAACCAGACAACTACCAACACGACTCCTACGATCGTGGACACAGGGACCAACAATAATACAAATAACAATAGTACAACCACGACGACAACTGACACAACTTCCTTCATTTTTTCGCCAGGTAACAGCAGATTCCGGCTTCAGGGAACCTGGGTGGAGTCAGGTGGCCGGTCGTCCAATGTAAGTGCTTTGTCAGCTGGCAGTGGTAGGTTGGTAACGAGTTCCTTGTCAGTCACCACTCCTGATGGTGTTACGAGTGACACGACTTCCGAAGGCACTGAGGGGTCTACGACTACGCCATAATGACAATATACCCGAGTCAGGCGTGACGATGGGCAGTTATGGGTCGTTTCGGAACGGGCCTATACCCGAGTAGCGGCCATCTCGTCGGTGGTCTGCCCGTTTACGGGTGATCTGCAGCACTCGGCATTTACTCGGTAGCACGGGAGTGCTACAAAGAGAGTGTGCTGAACCGGTCCAAGAGGAGGGTCATTGTCGATGAATGTGGTCTGTGTAATTCTTGGTGGAGGTCAAGGGTCCCGGTTAATGCCGTTGACCCGTGAACGGTCAAAGCCCGCGGTACCGATTGCTGGCAAGTATCGGCTGGTCGACATCCCGATTAGCAACTGTATTCACAGCCGATTCCGTCAGATTTTTTTGCTTACCCAGTTCAATAGTGTGTCGTTGCATGAACATGTGCAAAGCACCTATCGATTCGATCCTTACCATAAGGGACATGTCCGCATTGTCGCAGCCCAGCAAACACCGTCTTCCACGAATTGGTTTCAAGGAACAGCGGATGCGGTGCGGAAAACCTTTACGCACTTCATGGATGATAAGCCGGACTTGATTCTTATTCTCTCCGGGGATCAATTGTACCGCATGAATTTTGCCGAGGTCATCCAACAGCACCTCGATACCGGCGCAGATGTGACCATCAGCACAACACCGGTCCGCCGCTCCGAGGCTGGAGACTTAGGCATCATGCAAGTGGACAGAAGACGGAGAATCGTTAACTTTGTAGAAAAGCCTGGCGACACGCGGGAGCTTAATGAATTGCGTGCGCCGATGTATAAGGACGAACGTTACCTCGCCAGTATGGGCATCTATGTGTTTAACACGCCAGTACTTGACCAGATCTTGGGCGAGGACATGTCCGACTTTGGTGGCGAAATTATTCCGGCATTGATTGAGGGACATCATATGTTCAGCTACATCTATAATGGCTATTGGCGCGACATCGGAACCATCCAATCTTTTTGGGAAACCAATCTCTCTCTTACCGATGCGGTACCTGAATTTACGTTCTATGATGAGACGGCTCCGATCTACACCAACATGCGGTACCTGCCACCCACGAAGGTGAATCGATGTGCGTTGGAACGCTGTCTGATGTGCGAAGGTTGCATTGTGTCCGGAAAAAGAATCCATCATTCTGTGATCGGTATTCGATCCGTCATAGGAGAGGGCACGGCGATCGAGAACACGGTGTTGATGGGGGCCGATGAGTATGAGTTTTCAAACTCCCGGTTGGACGTGCCGGCCATTGGGATTGGGCAGAACTGTGTGATTCAGAACGCGATCATCGACAAAAACGCACGGATTGGCAGTGGATGTGTCATCTCACCCGAGGGCAAAAAACATGGAGAGTCAACGGATCTCTATATGGTATGGGGGGATGTGATTGTTGTGCCGAAGAACAGTGTGATACCGGATGGTACTATCTTGTAGCCAGAGAGGTCATTCTCTGTGACAGGGCTGCTTGCTCACTGTGTCCTGACCCCGTTTACCACTCGAGCGTCCTGTATATCGAGCTTGTTCGAAAAGGCCTTGGCATACCATGGAAGGTCTTTCCTGTCATAGCCGGGAGGGACGTATTTCCATCGCTTGTACATCCACATCCAATGCTCGGGATAGAGCCGAATGGCCTCTTCCGTTTTGCTCGAGATCTTCGCTGTGAGTGTATCTACATCTTGCTGGGAGGGCTTGCCTTCGTGTCGCTCCACTGGCATGGAGTCCAAGAGGAGGACACGATAGGTTCCGTTCTCGTGCGGAACGCAGTAGCCGAAGATAAGCCTGGCTCCGGTACGTAGGGCGATAGCGGCAGGGGCTGTCGACACGAGCACAGGTAGGCCGAAAAAGGGTGTGAAAACGCCGCCATCCGACGGTTTGGTGTTTTGATCCATCAACAACACAATTTTCTCACGCTTTGACAGGATACGCAGCATGGCTCGAATCGCACCTTGCCTGTGAATAATTCGTTGTCCGGTTGACTGTCGGGTTGGTGTAAATAGCGCCTCGACACGAAGATTTCGAAGTGGGGCTGCGATACTGTGAATCGGTACCCCGCGTGCTGCCATGGCCAGACCTCCCGTTTCCCAGTTACCGAGATGTGAGGTGATCAGGATCTGGGGTTCGTGTTGATCAACCAGTGTCGATGCATCCTGGTCAAATCGCACATACTTCGGTAAGCGTTCCGCAGAATCGTGTGTGAACCAGAGGATGTCAAACAGGGTCCTTGCAAAGCACTGGAAGGACCCCTTGAGGATACTCCTTTTTTCATGCTGTGATTTGCTGTCTCCAAAGGCGATGTCTAGGTTGGCCTCGCCAATACGCCGCCCGTTGCCGTCCAGATAGTAAGCTGCACTGCCACACAGTTTGGCCAAAAATAAAATCACGCGGCGCGATAGATGCGGCACAACGAGGAGACCGAATCTGGCAAGCATGACCTCGACGGATTGGCGTAAGCTCTTGACGTGAGATGCGGTCATGATGCAACTAGAATGTGGTGAGCCGGGTGGGACTCGAACCCACGACCCCATGATTAAAAGTCACGTGCTCTACCACCTGAGCTACCGGCCCGCACCGCTGCGTAGAAAAAAGGTGCTTGAACCATAGTCAAGGGTTTGTGCTTTGTCAAAGGGCAAGATCACGGCCAAAAACGAGCGGTCTTGTCTTGTCGAGCTTCACCACGAGTAGGTACTGTTGCCCGCGTTTCAGCTGAACCGCAACTCTCACACACTTCTTTGTCGTGAGCGTGTTGAAAACAGAAAGCTGAATGAAAGAGTGTGTCGTGCAGTCCTACAAAAAAAACTACGGGTTCGAATTCGAACGGGTGACAACAGCCGTCATGGTGATCATGGTGGCTATGGGCGTAGCTTTCGTGGTTCGGGGGGTGCTGCTGCACTCGTTCGGTGTGAACCTATTGCCGTGGTTTGCGCTCAGCGGTGTACAGGTGGGGCAAGGGATGTGGTGGCAGTTTGTGACCTACATGTTTTTGCATCACAACTTTTTTCACCTGGGGGTGAACATGCTCGGCCTGTTTTTCTTCGGCCCTCATGTGGAGAAGAGCATCGGGCCTCGTCAGTTTTACATCCTTTTTTTCCTAGGTGGTGCTTTGGGGGGATTGGGGTGGCTGTTGATGAGTGACCTAAACATGGTATGTGTGGGTGCTTCCGGGGCAGTCTACGGTGTGTTGGGTGCTTTTGCCGCACTGAACTTCCACATGCCGGTCCGGTTGTTGCTGTTTTTCGTCGTGCCAATCACCACGAAAGGCTGGGCACTTGCTCTGGTCTTTGCGTTGGTCGAATTGATCATGTTGGTGTCGAGTCCTCACGGTGGTGTTGCCTATGCCGCCCATCTTGGTGGACTCGTGGTGGGTTTTATTTATGCAGGAACGTGGCAGAATCGGGACCGCATGCCGGACCGTCCACGTGTCGGAATGTGGCGTCGTCCGAAATTGAAGGTTTTGTCGGAGAAGACGCCTGTTGTGGAGAAGCAGAATGTGAAACTGGACCAGATTCTGGACAAAATCGCAGCGGAAGGCATCGAGAGTCTCACGGCTGCGGAAAAGCGACGTCTAGAGAATGCGAGTCGTGATATGCGCAGTAAGGGGCGGTAATCCCCCCGACCCGACCCCCGACCTTCGAACCCCGACCCGCAACTCTCATGTGGGTCCGTTACGTTTTGGGTTGGTCACTCAACTTGGGTGGCTCGGAATCCGTCATCTCCTGAACTGTGTTCCACGCTGTTCGTGCTGCTGACATTTCAGCCGCTCGTTTGTTGCTCCCCCTTCCTGAGCCAACAACCTTGCCACGCAGACTTACGTTCACTTCGTAGGTCCGGTCATGTGAGGGTCCCGATTCCTTCGTGACATGGTATTTTGGGGTGACCTTCCAGTGCCGTTGTGCCAGTTCCTGCAACAGGCCTTTTGGGTTGTCCGCTTCCTCCACATTGGGAGGGTTCATTAACAACGGAGCAATGAGCTTGTTGAAGATCTTCTGGACAGCCCTGAGGCCTCCGTCCAGATAAGCGGCTCCCACAACTGCTTCAAAAGCATCTGTAAGATTGGAGGCTCGTCCTTTCCCACCGCTTTGCTGCTCACCGCGACCTAGTAAGAGGTAGGCGCCTAACCCAATGTCCTCGGCAACCTTGGCGAAGGCTTTGCTCGATGTCACATGGCTACGTAGTTTGGTGAGTCGCCCTTCTCTCAGTTCTGGATGTCGCTCATACAGGAAAGCGGCCGTAACAAGACCTAGGGCCGCATCGCCGAGAAATTCCAGCCGCTGATTGTCTTCGTCAATCCCTTCGTTTTCATAGCGAAACGAAGGATGGGTAAGTGCCCAATGCAACATCGTTTCATCACGAAAACGATAGCCGATGGTTCGCTGAAGTTGAGGATATCGACGTTTCATGCGCGAGGGTGAAACTGTTCGTGCACGGCTTTCAATCGTGACGAGTCTACATGGGTATACACCTGAGTTGTGGAAATATCTGCGTGTCCCAACATTTCTTGAATCATGCGCAGTGGCGCGCCGTTACTCAAAAGATGGGTGGCAAACGAGTGGCGCAGCGTATGTGGTGTTACGTTCTTGGAGATGCCGGCACCGAGCGCATGTTGTTTGACCAGTTTCCATATCCCTTTCCGGCTGAACGAAGTTCCTCGACGAGTGAGGAACAGCGTCATCTCATCGGGCGGCGCATGAAGAGGGCGGACGTCATCCACGTATCGCGCCAGACTCTGGAAAGCAGCAGTACTGACCGGGACAATACGCTCCTTGTTTCCTTTGCCAATACATCGCAAATAGCCTGCATCGACACGCAGGCTGTGTAAGGTAAGCATACAGATTTCGGTCACTCGCAAGCCGGACCCATAAAAGGTCTCTAGAATGGCTCGGTCGCGAATGCCCAAGGGTTTAGAAAGGTCGGGTTGTTGCAACAATTGTTCCACTTCTTGGTACGACATCGTGTTTGGCAACAGCTTCCAGAGTTTGGGTGAATCCATGGAATCCGTGACGTTGTTCTTCAGAAGGCCCTCCTGAGCGAGATAGCGAAAGAAGACTTTGATAGCAACGAGACGACGAGCTATAGACCGAGTGGCCATGCCGCGATCCTTTTCATGCATCAAGAACGAGAGCACGTGGTCATGGGTAACACTGTTGAGGGACCTCACGGATGTTTCACGTAAGTAGGACAGAAAGAGCTCAAGGTCAGCGGCATAAGCCGTTCTTGTGTTGGGACTTAAGCCGCGTTCGAGAAGAACGAAATCCAGAAACTGATCCAAGAGAACCTGCATCAAACGTTAGTCTATCCTAGGAGGTTCGGGTCAGGCGGTGGTGAGTAGGTCTTTCCCGGTAATACGCCGGTACACTTCAAGGTATTTCTCTCCTGTGGCCTGCACCACGGCATCTGGCAAACGTGGGGCAGGGGGGGTCTTGTCCCAGCTCTGTTTTTCCAAATAGTCTCGAACGAATTGCTTGTCGAATGAAGGTGGCGAAATACCTGGCTGATACGTGTCAGTCGGCCAATAGCGGGAACTATCCGGCGTAAGAGCCTCGTCTACCAGTGTCAATTCGTCATCGATGAGACCAAACTCGAACTTTGTGTCAGCGAGAATGATTCCTCGTTGTGCTGCGTATTTCGAGGCTCTGACGTAGAGTTCAAGGGTTGTGTCTCTTAGTCGTTCTGCCATGTCTAGTCCAACGAGGTCAACAGCGGCATGGAACGAAACGTTTTCGTCGTGACCAGATTCCGCTTTGCTGGCTGGGGTGAAGATGGGCGTGTCCAGTTTGTCGGCCAATGTATAGCCTGCCCGCAAAGGTACGCCCGATGTACTACCCGATTTCTCATAGTCCGACCAGCCTGATCCGATCAGATAACCGCGGGCCACACATTCAATCGGGATGACGTCGGCTTTCTTTACGATCATACTGCGTCCCTGTAGCTGAGCAGCCATCGAGGCAAGTGAAGTGGGAAACTCGTGCCAGGACGCGGTGATAAGGTGATTGGGCACGACGTCTTTCAAAGAAGCGAACCACCAGGCCGAGAGTTGGGTGAGAAGGCACCCTTTGTTAGGGATTCCGTTTGGAAGAATGCAATCGAAAGCGGAAATTCGGTCCGATGCGACGAAAAGATACGTATCTCCAAGATCATAGATGGAGCGAACCTTGCCCTGTTTGGCGAGATCAAGCTCGGGAAGTTCGATCGTCGTGATTGCCGGAAGCGCGTCTGCGTTCATCGATAGAGCTCTCTTGATGTTGCGTTGCGAACTAGCCCGCATGAATCACACATTTCCTGCTACGGGCGCGGATAGTACTGCATCTACGGCTCGAAATGTCCACGCTTCAATTCACAGTGTGTCCACACGGTTTCACCGAGGCGTAGCCATTTCGAGCCCTATCTGCCGCACTCTTCACGCCCTCGCGACGAAAATGTGTGATTCATGCGGGCTAGCGACAGCTTTCAGGTAGTTTCGCCTTTCCTGTGGGTCTCCCCTTCGTGTCATTGACGTCGAAACCCGCCTCGGCAATAGCATATTCGATATTCTTGAAGGCGGTCTTTCGAGCATCGTAGGTGATCGCCAAGATTCGATTGGTTCCTTCGATGTTCATGCTCGTAATGCCTTCCATGGTCGATAAAGCGTTGAGGACGTGTTGGCTGCATTCTTTGGAGGAGAGCTTGGGCACCGATAGTTCGATGGTACGTATGTCTTTCCGATAGCAGCCTGTACCTATTGCCATCGCTACGATGAAACTGAGAAAAACCCTTTTGTTTTGTGTCATGTGTTGTCAACTAATTTGAGTTTGAAAACCGCTGGAAACTAGCGGATAGATCATGTATAGTAAAAGAAGGGTGGGAGTAGGAATTTCTTTAAGGAAAGCCGTTCTGCTCGTTCCTGAATTTGTGACTGAACATTTGAATTCGACCTCGGTCGGAGTACATTAGCTACGTGGAAGGGCGGCTGTGCGTTTCCCTCATGGGGTTCCTCACCCCGACCTCCTTGGCGCATATCGCCCTTCCCGTCTTTTTCTTTAGTTTTGCTCCAGAACTTCATCATCTTCTGACATTGGCATGATCGTCAACGGGTGTGCTTTTTCAAGGGTTTCTTGATTCTCCAGAAGAATGTTTCTGGCTACCTTGGCATAGGAAAGAATCGTTGGATCTTCTTTGTCAAATGTGGCGATAATCTGGCCGTATTCCCGTGCCGCCTCTTCGAATCGATTTTGTTGGAACAGGCAAAGCGCCACATTCATATGTGTTTTGATTTTGTTGCCGGAATCGGAATCGGAATCGGAATCGGAATCCAAGAGCTTGCGATAGGTCGCTTCTGCCTCACCGTATTTTTTCTGCTCGAACTGAACCTGGGCTTGAAAGAAACGGAGATCATGATCGTCGACCGTACCTTCCAATAGTTCACTAAAATTCAATGCTTTCGCATATTCACCTTGGGACAGAATCTGGTTGGCGATGGTCAGCTCTGATTTAGCGATGGATGACTCCAGCGGCACGTACGGCTGTCGATGGTAAATCGCAAAGCCTCCCAAGACCAGCATGACGAAAATCGTCAGCCCAATGGTTGTGGCCTTGAGATGCTTTTCCATCGTCAATGCGATGCGGGATGTCGGTGCGTTCGCATATCGTCGGTGGGTAGCTGCGAAGCTCAGCATGGCGAGGCAGGCTGAAGCGACTGATGAGCTTGGCTTGTCCGTAGACACGTTCGAACTTTGGCCATTCGTCTGGAGGTCACTTGGGAACAGATGGGTTGCCGTGTAGTGTGTGGAGATTCGGTGGACGATTCTGCTTGCCAGTGTGAAGGCAAATTTCTGATCCATTTTCATCAATGTGTCTAGCATCAACGTCTGCTGCGCGGGCAGAATGGGGGGAAGTTCCGGATCATTTTCCCAGGATTGCCATAAGGGGATGCCGTCCCAGTCGCCAAGCTCTCTTCCGTCTTGCAAGATGTTCAGAAGTGGCTTGGCAAATCGGTTCGGCAACTTGTCCCAGAGTAGTGGGAGCACACCGGAAAAAGTTGTGCGGTTGATGGGTGTGCCGTCATCATAGTGATCGCGAAACACGCCGACTTGTTGATCCCACATGGCGCCGATCAGATGGTTCTCAATTTTTTTGCGCGCGGAGGAGAGATGCGCCAATTCTGTGGTGTGATCATCAGCGACAAAATGATACAGTTCAAAGAACATGTCGATCTCGCGGAGCAGCAACGCGGCTAACCCGGCGGAAACAACGTTGTCGTCATACGTATCTGGAATCAAGGATTCCTCGGCACATCGCCAGAACACGCGTCCAGAACTTTTCGGGTCGAAATACAATATGGCCCATGTGAGGTATTTTTGTAGAGCCGGTATGATCTGCTGTATGAAGGATGCATCGGTTCGGCGAATCAAGTGGGCAGTTGCGACAAACAGTGGCCAAGGGGCATGATCGAACTGTGGCCCCTGTTCCTGGTCGATTCGAGACGGCAGCGCTCCGTCTTCGGATTGTGCGGCCAAAACCATCATCAAAATGGACCGTGCCACATCGGCGTCGATATCGTTCCAACACCGAACCAGTGGGTAGGTTATATTGCTGTCCATCACCCTGGGTGATGTGCTGAACGAATAGGGTATTCCCTGGGTTGTTGCCTCGAGGCCAAATGCGAGTTGCTCCAAGGCAGATGTTTGAACGGATTGGTCTCGACCCGGCTCATGGTGCATCTCCCAATAAGAAACACGTCGATGCAATTCATGTTGTACAAGACTCGTCACATCCAATGTCAAACCCGCTTTGCTCTTGGCGAGCGCCGCGTCCAGCCCTTCTTCACAAATGGCGAGACTATAGCGCGTCAATCCCCCTTGTGATGATGTCCGCAAAGCCACACTGTGACGGTCCGTTGACAGGGTTGAAAGGTCGCCGTCGTCAGTGATGATATTCTCCGGCGTGAACAGAATCGGCGCAATGTCGAGAGACGTCTCCCCAACGAGTAGGTCACGGTCCACCATCAGAGTATCGACGCGCGCATCTGGTGCAATACCCGGAAAACTGATGAGAACGCCATTGCTTAAGAGACACACATTCACAAGTCCAAATGTGGCCGGAATTCCAAGATGAAAACTCCAAGATGGTGGGAACTCGTCGATGGCTAGATCGCCCAGTCCAGCCAAGGTTCGTAGCACAAGGTCTGGACCTGTGAGAGGCTGGTTTGGCCAAGGCGAAGCACGCAAGAACCAGTCTTGTTGCCATGTGCCGGCCGGTGGCGCCTGTAACCCATTCCTATCTACTAACATGGCTATTGTTTGCCACTCCTTGCGCTAGCAAGCAAGATCGGAATGGAAAACAGGTTGGTTTTTGGTGTTGATCCGGTTGCGACAACAAGAAAAGTATAGTACCAATCACTACAAGAAATCATCTTTATACCGAATTTGTTGTAGTGACTGGTATAAGGTCCGTTTATGCACGAAACACCTGATAAATCTGCTCCGAATCCAATGTGTCCTGTACCTCTGATCATCCTTCTGGCTTTGGCCTTGTTGAAGACCTCTGTCGTGGCAGGCGATGTCGTGCAGGTGACAGGCTCAAGGGTCAACTTGCGAGCAAAAGCTTCAACCTCGGTGGAGGCTGTTGGTCAAGTCGAACAAGGTGACCTGTTGTTTGTAAAGTCTCTCGGGGCAGAATGGGTTGAAGTGGTTCCACCGGAGGGAGTTGCCGTGTGGGTGTCCCGCGACTATGTGAAAGACGGTTTTGTCACAGTTGCGTCACTGAATGTGCGCTCAGGGCCAGGTGTAAACTATGCCATTCTCGGAAAACTAGCGCGGGATGCCAAAGTCGATGCTGGTGAGGAGTTTGGAGAATGGCTCAAGATAAGTCCACCGGACCAGGCGTCTGTGTGGATTTCGAGGCAGTATATCAAGGAGGTCACCCCATTGATATCAGGACCGGCTTCTGTTGTTGAGTTGCCAGTTTTTCCAGGAGCGGATCATGCAGCAACAGAACAGCCACAGGTGGACGAAGCTGGGATCGACAGCAGGTCCACGGAGTTGCCTTCTGTCCGACCCGTGCCGTCCGATTTGAAGTTGGTCCCGCTGGAAGGTCAAGGCAGGCTTGTCGTTGTGAAAGGGAAACTCAAGAAATCCGGTCTTTCTTTTCGACCACCAAGTCGATTCCGTTTGTTACACCTCACGGAATCGAACGACGACAACATGATCTGTTTTGTACGTGGCAATGAGGAGCAGCTCAAAGAACTTACGAACAGTTCTATGTCGATTCATGGACGGCAGTACTGGGTCCACAATTGCGAATATCCAGTGGTCATTCCCGAAAAAATCATCTTACCCAAAGAAGGATCATTGTAGCAGTGGATGAGCCTGGTTCGATTCGTATGCCGAGGAAAGGTACACGGAGAGTCGCGCGTCAATTAGATGCCTCTCCAGCGTCTTCTTGGGGTGCACGTTCTTTCCGCCGCAATGTGCGGAAGAATTCTTGAAGCATGTCTTTCGCCTCCTCTTCCAGAAAGCCGTTGATCCAGTGAACTCGGTGATGGAGAGCTGGATTTTCGAAGATGTTGAACAAGGATACCGCGCCACCTCGATTTGGATCGGTGACGGCCCATACGACCGTGGAAATGCGCGCCTGCACGATAGCGCCTGCACACATTGGGCAGGGCTCTTTCGACACGTACATGACTGTATTCTCCAAGCGCCAATTGTGCAATGCGGCGGCGGCCTGTGTAATGGCCAGGATCTCTGCATGCGCGGTGGGGTCTTGCAGCAACTCCATCTGGTTGTAGGCTTTCGCAAGCAGCGTGTCTTTTTGCACAATCACCGCGCCAACCGGTACTTCACCTTCGTGGGCTGCCATCTGCGCTTGTTGCAAGGCCATCCGCATGTAGCGTTCTCGAGGAAGCCAGGCATCGGCTTTTTTTGATTGTTCCATGCCAGTGCAACCCACGTCTTGCTCGTTCACATTCTTTTCTGAAGTCATACCACTCAACAAAATTTTTTTAGTATACCAGAAAATTTTGTTGAGTGGTATCAGGAAAGGAATTGGGCTAAAATTTCAGGTTGGCGGGCTTGGCTGGCGGAACCAGTTTTTGGAAGCTTGGGACGTCGCGAAGGGTTGCGAATCGCTTGTCCTTCAGAATGGTGTTTTTAACCTTGTTGCCGCCAACGGAAATCGCCTGTTCGATCGACTTGAGAGCAGCGTCCACGCGACGCGTAGCCATCTGGGCAGCGGCAACCTCTACCCAGCCTTTGCTGTCGTTCGGCTTTTTTTGCGTGTATACCTCCAAAGCCTTGAGGGCCAGGTCAGGACGTCGTGCGGACATGGACAGGGAGGCCACCTGCCGACAGACCGAAGCGGGTACTTGCTTATTCCCGAGGATTTGGTCGACCAGATTCCCGTAACGGGCTGTCATGTTCAGCTCAGCATACAGTTTGAGTAAGTGTAGCGCCTTGTTGATATCTGCCCCTTTTGCCAATACTTTCTCAAGCTCTTCCCGTTTCACATCTTTCTTGTGTGTAGCTTCGATTTGTTTGAGATACGACGCGACTTTGCTGTTGTCAGGGTCTTTGACTAAGAACTCTTGGATCAGTTGTTTTGCCTGGATGTACTTCTTACGTTGCACATAGGAATCGGCGAGGCGGAAGTTGGCTTCTGGGCTCAGATCGTAGAGTTGAATCGCTTCTTGAAAAGCCTTCTCGGCTTGGTCGAAGAGCCGTCGATAGATGTACAGGCCGCCGAGTGCGCTGCGGAGTTTGGAAAACGTTTTTCGAGCAACCACGTCACGCTGAAACTTGGGATTGTTCAGCAATCGTTTACTGTACCAAGCCCAGAACTCCATGTCGTTCTTGATCATTTCATCGGGCAGTTTGGGCAGCGGCGTCTTGTTGATTTTCATGATGAGTCCGTGCGGTACAAGATGTGGATACATCCACGGAATCACATAGCTTTCTTCCACATAGAACGGATGACGGTCTTTGTTGTAGTCGAAGATGTCGCGGGCCAAGATGCCATTGATCCGCATCACGCCAGCTACCCCCTGCACGCTCACTTTGCCTCCGTCCATCGAAACGTCCGCTCCCGCATTGATGCGACCGGATTTCACATCGTCCACGTATCTCCTGAACGCGTTGTTGCTGTCCGTTTGAGACGGAATCCAGATGTCGTCACCATACAGATCACGCATGACGTTCATATAGGTGTTATCCGCCAAAGCGTTTTGCGTGATGAGATATACGTCTTCTCGCACCTTAGCGCTGTAAATCATGTAGGTGGGAACAAATCGGCCAGGATCGGTCCCTCCGAAAAAAATCGCGTCTTGATCCATCTCAGGCGGATACTCGGAGCTGGGCGGTGGTGTTTCGTCTGGGTCCAATTCCTCCAAGATCGCATTGACTCCGCGTAACTGGTAGTTGCCGAACTGCCATCCAAAATCGTGACCGTTTTGTTCGACACCTCCCACTAGCTTCCAGTATTCAGGGTCATTGCTGTGGAAGTTGCGCCAGACAAGTGCGCTTGGTAGGCCCATTGCACAAACGAGGCCGATGGCGTAAGCCAGCTCAATTCCTGGCAAAGCTTTCTTGGCTACGGATTCCAGGAGGAAGAGGGCTAAAATGACACCGTATCCAATCCACATGGCATAAATAGCGTGGCCTTGAATGTACTGGACGCGACCAATAAACAATGTTTGTACGTCGGGATCTGGCCATTGGGCTATCAGAAAAAGGAATGTCATGGAGATAAAGAAAATCAACGATACCAGGAACCAAGACAGCATTTTCCAACCGGTTTTGATGAACATGACAAAGGCGATCACCACAAAGGCGGCCATGGGCCAGGTAAATTGCCATACGACAGAGACGAAATCGGTCGGGCTGAAAATGACTCTGTAGAAAAGTTCAAAACCCTTGTCTGGATCTGCGAAGAACTCTTTCAGATTTTCGATGACGGAGATTCTCTCATACTGGCCTCGGCCGAACGCATGTTTGAAACCTTCCAGGGTTCGCGGGTACCCCCAATTCATGGGTGGGTTCTGGTCTGACGCGACAGGCAAATACAAATAGAAGCTGAATCCCACAACGGCGGAGCCGAGGATGGCCAACGCTTGCTTGACTTTCGTCATGATCTTTTTTTCTACGAAAAACAATCCGATGGCTACCCCGAGGCACAGGAGGGCCGCTATAAGGTAAGTAGGTTTGACTAGATCCGGTGCGAGGTTGGAGCCAGTCATGGCAAGGGTTTTGATCACCAGGGGAATTGCAAGAAATCCAAGTCCGGCGGTAGCGATGCAGTCGCGAAACAGCCCTAGGTCGCGAAATGCGACCGCAGCAGCTATGCCGAGTCCTGCAAACAGAAGGCTCTGGTGATTCGTGAATCCTAGACCGAAGGCAAAAGCTGCAACGTAGAGAAGATAGCTCTCATGCGGGCGACCCATCCATTGATACGTCAGGAGAAAGATGAGGGTAAGAAAGAAGGCATTGAGGCTGTACACCTCTACGATGACGGACTGAGACCAGAGGACGGGACTGAATGCGAACAAGAGACCGCTGGTAATCCCCCCAATCCATGCAAGAAACGATGTCGCCCCCGGACCAATGCCCTCGCCCAAAGACGAGCTGTCTCGAATCAGATCGTATCCAGAGCGTGAGACAAGCATAGCCAAAATGCCAGCAGACAAGGCACCGAATACCGCGGACATGAGACCAACCGACCAGGCCGGGTTCGGTTGGCCATAATATGTGACACTGTGAAAAATCCACTGGAAGAACCATGCGAGCAGGGTCCAAATGGGATAGCCGGGAGGGTGGGGAACCCCAAGATAGTCAGCCGCAACGACGAGTTCTCCGGAATCTTCCAGGGTCACGGAGGGAGCCAGAGTAGCGACGTAGACCGCCAACGAAATCACGAATGTGAGTAGAAATGCGAGCCAATCCATCTTGCGATAAAACGGGCCATGCTGGTCGTCAAGATGGGACGGATCGCCAGACTCGACCGAGTTCGAAGCCTCATCTGGTTTAGATTGGGAATGTTCTTGAGTCGCCATTGGCTTGTGGGTGTTCGGATCTGCCCGAGCCTCCTGATGTGGGCGCATAACGTAGGGCTCCGTTTGTGGAGCGTCAAGTAAGGATAATGAGGACGGTGGTGCCGTACAAGACAAGGTCAATCAGGAGAGGTACGTCGGTAAGCAACACCTCCTCAGGTCGCTCACCGAGGTCATGGCGATAGACGAGGTCCAGGTAGCGAAAGAGGCCAAACACCACGAAAGGAATCGTAAAGCCGAGGCTCGCAGTCCCAAACTTTGCTTGGGTCTCCGGTGCTAGTGTATACATCGTGTAGGACACCAGCGTGGCTGCTCCGATCATAGAAATGAGTTGGTCCAACAGACGCCCGTCATAGTGACGCAGGTTGGATCGCCCCGCTTCTTCACCCACGATGACCTTTTCCTGTCGACGCTTGCAGAGCGCCAAAAAAAGGGCCAACAAGAACGTACACACGAGCAGCCAGGCTGAGATGTGGATGGGAAATGCGATCGCTCCCGCAATGGCGCGTAACACGAAACCAGTGGCAATCACGAGAAGGTCGATCAGAGCCAATCGCTTCAAAAGAAACGTGTACACAAGTTGCAAGCCGATGTAGCCCAACATGATATAGCCGAGTTCAGGGCGTAACCAGAGCCCGCCACCCACGGCTACCGCAAGACAGATGGTGGCCATGACTAGAGCGTGAGATATCGGGACAGCACCTCTGGCAATAGCGCGGTTTTTTTTCTGTGGGTGGAGGCGGTCTTCTGGTACATCCCGAATATCGTTCAGCAGGTAGACACCGCTCGATAGAAGACAAAACAACGCCGCGGCGGTCAACGCAATCCACACATCGGGCCATCCAATGTTCTGCACTGGATCACCCAAGCCAAACAGAAACGCCGCCAGCACAACAGCGTTCTTGGCCCATTGCTTGGGACGCAACGCATGGCCATAGTCCAACACAGATCTCTCAGCCATGCGACGTCTCATGGCTTGCTTTGCTCAACGGATGCATCGCGAGTGGGTGTCGCCTGAACTTGAACCGCAAAGCAATGCGCCAGACAACCCACAGGGCCTCTCGTACAATCGACATATTCATCTTGGATTGTCCGGATCGGCGTTCTTCAAACACAATGGGTACTTCGACAATGTGAAACCCTTTCAGCCACGCCAGGTGAGTCATTTCAATCTGAAACGAATATCCATTGGAGCGAATCTCGTTGAGATTGATGTTTTCCAACACGGTTCGGCGAAAACATTTGAAACCTCCGGTTGGATCTGTGAACGGCATCCCGGTGATGAGTCGTACATACATGGACGCAGCTTTGCTTAGGACGAGCCTGCTCAACGGCCAATTAATGATGCGAATCCCGTCGACATATCTTGAGCCCAACGCCAGGTCTGATGTTTCCGCGGCTTCGATGAGTCTGGCCACGTCGTCTGGGGCGTGTGAGAAGTCGGCGTCCATTTCGAGAATAAACTCGTAGTTTCCTTCCAAAGCCCAGCTGAATCCGGCCAGGTAGGCCCGCCCGAGTCCCTGTTTGGATTCTCGGTGGAGCACGTGAATACGTCCGTTCCGATCCGCTAGGTCATCCGCAACCTCACCTGTGCCATCTGGCGAATTATCATCTACAAACAGAATGTCCACGACCTGGCAGGAGGCGAGAATGGCCATCGCGATGGCTTCCACGTTTTCTGTTTCGTTATAGGTGGGGATGACGACCAGCGACTTGTTCATGATGCCAAAACTATGCCATACCTTGTCGGTATGGTAAATCCGGAGAATTGCTTTCTGGCGACGTCACCGTTATCTTGTCACGACTAGCGCACATGAGTTACACATTTTTGTCGCGAGGGCGTGAAGAGTGTTGCAGGTAGGGCTCGAAATGGCTAAGCCTCGGTGAAACCGTGTGGACACACTGTGAAATGAGGCGTGGACATTTCGAGCCGTAGATGCAGTACTATCCACGCCCGTAGCAGGAAATGTGTAATTCATGTGCGCTAGGTTCGATCATGCTGTTGGAAATTCGAGATTATGGTGACCCTATTCTACGTGAAAAGGGACGGGTAGTTCACGAGGTTGGGGAGGACGTTTGCACACTTGCTCGCGACATGGTTGACACCATGCGGGAAGAACAAGGCGTCGGTTTGGCCGCCCAACAGATTGGTCTTGCTCGTATGATTTGTGTAGTGGATGTGCCGCCGGATTATGATCAGGACGCCGATGGCAATCGGGAGAATCCAGAGTTGGTGATGCCGATGGCGCTGATCAATCCGGAGATTCTGTCGCGTACGGATGAGACATGGACGGCCGACGAGGGATGCTTGAGCTTTCCCGGTATCACTGCACCGATCACGCGTGCGTATGGTGTGCAACTGCGCTATCAAGATATCTATAGTCAGATGCACGAGATCGAAGCGAGAGGATTTGTGGCACGTGTCCTTCAGCATGAGATCGACCATTTGAACGGTGTACTGTTTGTGGACTTGATGTCGTCCGTCAAGAAAGTCGCTTTGTCGGGTCGCCTCAAGCGAATGAAGAAGGAGTCGAGGCGAAAGCTCGGGTTGGTGTAGCGGGACAGGAAGATCCATGGCTTGGAAGAATTTGTTCAGGGAATGGAACAAGGTTTCGGATGTGGACGGAACGAGGCGTCCATCCTGTGGAAGGTTGGGTCTGGACGTAGCCAGCTACTCTCACACCTCTTTGTCGTGAGACATGCGGGCTAGGGTTTACGACAGGTTGTGTGGTACCATGAAGAACAGCCACACCAGAAAAACGCTCAATCCTAGAACAAAGAGGAACATGAGAACCTTCGGCCCCTTTTCCAGCTTGGCGTCAGGAATGAACCAGAGAGAAAATAGACCGCCAAAGGCAAAAAGGACTCCGATGACGATCAGTAAGGTTAACCCCATGGCGTATAGTCTCCTTTCAAGGTCAAAGGAGAGCACAGTGAGGGATTCAATGCAAATCACAGCCTCATGAGTGACCAGGAAGAATTTTCGTTTGGCGGAAATGGCTCGACGAAACGTCGATCCAAAGGAGTCCGTGTACCGCAGGCCGAAGTCCACGAGGGCGAGATCGTCGAGCAAGTGTCGTTGGGACGTGGGGATGTGCTGAGGGGCAAGGCTGAGGGGCCGATCAAGGAGTTGATGGATGACAACTTCTTGCAGTACGCGTCGTATGTCATTCGTGATCGGGCGATCCCAGACTTGGATGATGGGCTTAAACCGGTCCAACGTCGCATCCTGTTTTCACTGCACGAGAACGATGACCGAAAGTTCATCAAAGTGGCCAATATTGCCGGATACTGTATGCAATATCACCCACACGGCAATGTCTCGATTGAAGATGCGTTGGTGACAGTGGCCAACAAACGCTATCTCATCGAAGGGCAGGGAAACTTTGGGAATATCTACACAGGCGACCCAGCGGCTGCCTCCCGCTATATTGAGTGTCGGCTCACAAACCTTGCGCGAACCCAACTCTTCAATGAGAAACTTACGAAGTTTGTGCCTAGCTACGATGGGCGCCGTAAAGAGCCGATCACCCTGCCAGCCAAGATCCCTTTGTTATTGATGTTGGGAGCTGAAGGCATTGCGGTAGGGCTTTCTACTCGCATCCTCCCGCACAATTTCAAGGAGTTGCTGACAGCACAGATTGCGATTCTGCGGAAGAAACCGTTTGAACTGGTCCCAGATTTTCAGCAAGGCGGGACCATGGATGCGTCCGAGTATGACAATGGGAATGGTAAAGTCCGTGTGCGTGCGAAGATCAGTATCAAGGCCTCCACGAACATGTTGGTCATTCAAGAAATTCCATTTGGAACCACCACAGAAACCTTGATCGGTAGCATTGAAGACGCGGCTCGGAAGAAGAAAATCAAGATTCGAAGTATCGACGATTTCACTGCGGAAAAGGTCGAGATTCAGATCAAGGTTCCCGGAGATTCAGATCCGGAAAAGGTTCTGCACAAGCTCTATGCCTTCACGCAGTGTGAAGTCTCGATTTCCAGTCGAATTGTGCTGATCCACAAGAATCGCCCTCGTGAAATGGATGTAGTGGAGATTCTCAAACACAATACGGGGCAGCTCCAGAAGATTCTCGAACAGGAGTTGAACCTAGAGTTGCGGCGTCTAGAGGACGAGTTGCATTTTAAGACGTTGGTCCAAATCTTCATTGAGAACCGGATCTATAAGACGATCGAGGAATGTAAGACGTACGCGGATGTACAAACGTCTGTGTTAGATGGGGTCAATGGTTTTCGAGAAAAACTCTTGCGAGATGTCACAAAACAAGATGTTGAGACGTTGTTGGCGATTCAGATCAAGCGTATCTCACGCTATGATTTGGACAAGAATCGCAAGGAAATTGACGGTATCATGGTTGCGTTGGACGGGGTAGAGAAGAATCTAGCCGACGTCAGGTCGTATACCGTACGCTATCTGCGCAGTTTGCTAAAGACATATGGTAAAGAGTTTGAGCGGAGGACAACCATAGAAGAGAATCAGTTCGAAAAGCGAGATCTGAAAGAGCTGACGGCATCCGAGTTGTCCATCTTCTACGACCAGACGAAAGGGTATCTCGGTTACCAAGTCTCGAGCGAGGAGTCCCTCTTCGAGTGCTCGTCCTACGACAAGATTCTGATCGTATGGAAAGATGGAGCCTACAAGGTGATGCCCCCGCCAGAAAAGCTATTTGTCGATTCCGGCATGATCCATTGTGCACCGTTCGACAAGGAAAAAATATACGTCATGGTGTATGTGCATCAAGAGATCACCTACCTAAAGAAATTTGCATTTGGTGGCGCTATCCTGAATCGAGACTACAGTTGTACCCCGGTCAATTCGAACGTGTTGTTGCTCGTAGAGGGCGAACCGGAGAGCCTCTACGTGAAGTACAAGAAAGCAAAAAATCAGAAGATTCATCGCCAAGTGTTTCCAACGAAGAAGCATATCGTGAAAGGTGTGAAAGCCAAGGGCTCCCAGATCACCGTGAAAAAAGTCGAGAGTATTTCCGATACGAAACCGCGACATTGGGATAAGGGAAAGAAGAACCCGCGCGGCGTAGCCTTGGACTTTTGAACGGCCACATCTGATGTTCGCGATTGACGTAACGAATGTGGTCAAGCGTTACCCTCGCAGAAGGTCGCTTCGGGAACTGGTGCGGCGTGACAAGCGAGGGTATACCGAAGCTCTGTCAGGGCTTTCCTTTTCTGTGAAACCAGGGGAATTGGTTGGGTTGCTGGGGCCAAATGGAGCTGGCAAGACCACGCTGCTGAAAACCTTGTCTGGTCTGGTGCTGCCCGACGCAGGAGATGTGACGGTGCTCGGGCTTTCAGCCAACGATAGCCGTTTGCCGGAACGGTTGGGTTTGGCCAATGGGGATGAACGCTCCTTCTATTGGCGACTCACCGCACGAGAGAACCTCGACTTCTTTGCCCGCTTGCACGGTCTGACCCGTCGCCGGAGGAAGGGTCGTGTGCTTGACCTGATTCAACAGGTAGAACTGGAGGATCAAGCGGATCGGCGGTTTGCCGATCTTTCTGCCGGTATGAAACAGCGTCTTGCGATAGCCCGATGTCTGCTGGCTGATCCCGAGGTTGTCCTCATGGACGAGCCAACACGGAGTCTCGACCCGGTCCATGTCGATCACCTCACGACGTGGATTAGGGAGCGATTGCACGCCGACATGGGGAAATCTATTCTTCTGGCGACCCACGACTTGCACGTCGCAGACAAGGTTTGCGACCGGGTTTTGGTCATGCATCATGGCCGGTTACAGCTGGATGGTCCCCCCTCTGAGCTGAGAGAAAGAGGCTTGGCAGATCGAGTCTATCGGATGCGTATTCGCGGATCTGTTCCTGTTCACTTGGAGGTGGCGGACCTGTTGCAGGTAAACCCAGTGGGGGATGACGAGTATGACGTGAGGGTTCGGGTGCATGTGGACGTTCCGTTACACGACGTCCTGCAGGATCTTCGTGATGCTGGTGTGTTGATCGATTGCAGCAAGGAGACGGGAGACATCGAGCATGGATTTATGACTGTCGTGAGCGCCCAGAAAGAAAGCGTATGAATCGGCTGGTCCTAACCTGTTGGGCCTTCTTGACGCGCGATTTTCTAAGTGAGTTTTCGTATCGGCTCTCATTTGCGTTGGTGTTGTTGGGGATCTTTGTACAGGTCGCGACCTGGTATTTGCTGAGTCATTTTGTCGAGGCGATAGGAGATGGTGAGACGCTACGATCCTTTACAGGAAATCTCGACTATTTCGCCTATGTGTTGGTGGGCATGATGCTACAACGTTTCATGAGCATCGCGATGTATACGTATGCCGGAACGATTCGTGGCGAACAGGTCACAGGTACCTTGGAATCTATCTTGGTGACATCGACACCGTTGTCACATGTCATGATCGGCGCTTCCTGTTGGAGCTATGTCATGGCGACGATTCAGATGTCGATCATGTGGTTGTTTGGCGTACTGATCTTTGGGGTTGAGCTACAACCTGGTGGGTGGTTGGTGGCGATCACAACGATTCTGTTGTCCGTGTTTGCTCTGTCTGGGGTTGGGATCCTGTCTGCGGCATTCATCTTGTACTTCAAACGAGGCAATCCGGTGAATTTCGTGATCAGCACAGCCTCCCTGTTGTTTGGCAATGTGATAATACCGGCGCAAAGTTTGCCAGAGTCCATCAGTTGGATTTCCACGTTCGTTCCGATTGCCTATGCGACTGAAGCTGTGCGTGGCGCCATGTACCGAGGGGCAGGGTTTTCCGATGTGCAGCGTGAGTTGTTGGTGCTAGCCGGATTTGGCCTGGTGATGATGCCGGTGGGGTTGATCGCGGCCCGAATCGCCATTCGACATGCGAAACGGGAAGGGACGTTGGTTCAGTATTAACGAGCAGGGCTGCATTGTGATTTTTGATGGGGCTACTGCCGTTGCCGGCTTCGGTGGCGGCGCAACAGCTCCACTTGTTGACGAAGTAGGTGTCCGATTCGTAGCAGCAGATCGCGCGTGCGGGGCCGCGCTCCTCTTGGGATACACACCCCTCGAACGGTTATAATCAAAGATTCGCTTCGCACTTGGCTGCAATGGCCCGTGCAAGTTTTATGAAATCCTGTTCACAATCTTGAACGGCGTAGATGTGGCCACCTAGTGCACCATCTGCCGCTTTCAAATGAAAAATTGGCTTGAGCACGTCCTGGGCCATGGGCATCAAGCTTCGATAATGCTTGAGCCTAGCAAGGCATTCCGAGTCATTTTCCGTCGAAGGGATCACTCCTCCCTTTTTACCCAATATGACCTCGCGATAAACTTCGGGAATACGCTTCATCCATTTTTGATACGCCTTAACTGGCCGGTCGGCCCGGACAGCATGTTGCATGACAATGTAGCCGGCCGGCTGTATTTGGGCGGAAGGCAATTCCAGCAAGGGGTCATCAGGCCGGCGATCGATGCGATCCTGCCATTCTCTCCTCCACATGTCCAGGGTTGGGCCCAGGTTGCGAAGACCTTGCAGCGAGAACAGGTCTGGGGCTAGTGGAAACACGACGTGGTTCACGGCAATGATCGCAGCTCTATTGATAGCGCCAAGATTGGGGCCAACGTCAATCAAGACAAGCTCTGCTTTCCGGGCTTTGGCGGCCTTGAGGATAATGCGATGAAAGGCCGATTCGGTGCGAAACGCTGCTTCTTCACCGCTCAGGCACTCTGGCCACGCAGACGAAAGCTTTGGCTCAAAGCCAGATAACCCTAGGTCGCCAACCAACAAACCAAGATTTCTGTCGATTTTCTCGATGTATGGATCTGCGATGTCGCCCAGTCCACGCAGAATGGGCGAAACCGAACCGAGGACGCTGTCCGGATGGTTACTACCATCAGGCCACAACTCTTCCAGACGATCTTCACCAAGGAACATTGTCGTCAGATTGGCCTGCGGATCAAGATCAGCAGCAATGACGGAAATGCCAAGGTCCGCGTATGTCCAAGCCAAATGATAGACCAACGACGTCTTGCCGACACCGCCCTTGTTGTTGAAGAACGCAATCGTCTTCATGATTTTCTCCAGATCGTCGTCAAGAAATGTGTTGGCTCAAAGGTGAATGTTGCAGGAGGGTTGCCGTTCTTCTCCAACGCATCCTGTGCACGAATGACACCACGACCATAGGCGTTTACATATCCAAGCGTGGCCATCGCTTCGGAGATCACTGGATTTCGATAGTCCGTCTGCCGGGGGAAGTTTTCTGGCGAAGCCATTCCGTACAAGCCGCCCGGATTCTGAATCTCAACGCGGTCGTCATACCAGTAAAAATGCACCGGCGCATTCGATTCATAGCAACGATGCATGACCGCATTCCAAAGCAACTCTCGAATTGCCGCGGCAGGGTAATCGGTTTCCGTTCGTTCTCGCAACGCCGATTCGTGCACTGGATGTGATTGTATCGGTAGCGAGAGAAACGATTGCATTTCACGAAGCACGGACAATAGATCTCCAGAAAATCGCTTTTCGTCAATCGGATCATCCGCTCCTCCCGGAAGGGTACGTTTTTGCACGGTCATAGCCGGAAGCGGCTCGATATTTACATTCGAACGCAATGCCGCAAGATCGAGCAATAGCCTGTCCGTAACGCCTAGTCCGACAACCTGTCCTTTGTCGTCTACTCCTAACAGCAGGTAGCCTGGTTTCCTATGGTTTGGAAAATCGTTCGCGAACGCACGCTTCGCAGAACTTGTCCGTGTTGTTTGTTGACGTCGTCCGCTCTACGCAGTCCGACTCTACATCAGACAATAGTTGGCTTAATTCACCATCTGTGATCATACGATATCCTTTTCCGAGATCATGAGGTTTCTATCGAACGGTCGTGCCTAGCCCGGATCGATCACACTTTTCCCGCTACGACCGAGAATTGCTCGGCCGGCACAGGGCAAAGCCTTGATTCGCAATTTCACAGTGTGTCTACACGGTATCGTCGGCGAATCTTCGTTCTGCCCAACCCTGGCAGGTGCTTCACGGTCTCGCGACAAAAAAGTGTGATCGATCCAGACTAGAAACATGCAGACTATCGCAGGCCCATGCCCAACAGACAAGATACGAAGAACCCACGAAGCCATGATCTGCCAGTTTCGTCCAGCCCCCAAGCGCAGTTGGATCCATCCAAACAAAACTTGGCAGTTTCCCACTCAGGTTTCAGCCTCACTCTGGAATATCGCGCCCATGCGGATCCTGCGCTGGACTCTCTGTAGAATCGGCTAGTTGCTCATGCATCTGTGAGTCGGTCACATGCCCGGGCCTCTCTGCGGTCCCGTGCAATCGGTGAAAGAGCAGCGGTTCCGATAGACTGATTTTGCATCTGCGACGAATGGTTGGTCACCTACTGCTAGGGCTTTTGTCATAGGCGCACCATCGCCAGGTCTGGGGGTGCTTGACCACGACGGACCATGTTCATGTCGAGGTATCGAAGGCAGTTCAGAAGATGTTCTCCGTCTTCCATCACCGTACAGTGATACGGATATTCCCAAACAGATCCCTCTCGTCTCTTGCGTATATTCAGTTGAGCATCGACCGCGGAGGAGGGCAGGTGCATAAGGTCAGAGCTCCTTACCTCGGCGGATGATTCTGGAGCTTGTTGAAAGCTGATTATCCGCTCATAGCAGTGCTTTTCTTCGCCACTCTTGTCGCTGCACAAGAAACCAATGACACGGAAATCAAGTTAATGAAGTTACAAGCAAAAAATCTTCATGAATTGTCGGAAGACAAAAAACGCCGTTTGTCGCGATCCCTGCAGCCCTACCTTGGTGAAGACAACTGTAGGTCTGCATGGAAGGCCAAGGAGTTGCTTGCCGCCCTTGTCGATGAGGTCGCCATTAAACAGATTGTCGCCGCTGCTACCGATACCAATGCTCCAGCACGCACTCGAATGCGTGCACAGGGAGCCCTTGTACGAGCCTCTGCTGCATCCTCCGCATCACTCATTCCTCGGGTTGCAAAGGATCTGTCCCTCACGCATCACTCAGGCTCAGGCCGCAACTTGTGTGGCCGACTTCGGAGGCTAACCCGACGAGTTCGTTCGAATCCGCGAACTTTAACCTCTCAAAGTGCGAAACTCGGGTTAGGCGGCAGTACACATGCAACCATGGGGTCAAGGCCAGTAGAACTTCTAAATTTGACACAGAACAAGCGTTGGTCTAGGTTTGCTGAAGTCATGTATCGCGACATCCAAACGCCAAGC
Source organism: Phascolosoma agassizii (assembly GCA_035593235.1). Lineage (NCBI taxonomy): Eukaryota > Metazoa > Annelida > Sipuncula > Phascolosomatiformes > Phascolosomatidae > Phascolosoma > Phascolosoma agassizii. Next base: position 43,518 of record JAVJHY011945291.1, read on the forward strand.
CGGTCGACAGACCGTAAGCAAAAGACAAGGGCACAGGTCCTTTGCCTTTTTTGGCTTGGCCTCTTCAACCCCTTGGAGGGTCGATGATGTAGCTGTCGAAGACGATTTGATTGTTGGAAGATCCCGGAAGCTACATCTGCTTTCGGGTTTTTTTTGTGCAGTAGAGGCAAGAACGTCGGTGGCTAGGACGATAGGAACCCATGAGTACGGACATTCGAAACGAGTTCAAAGGCATCGCTATGATGGCTAGCGCCAGTCTTCTTTTTGCCCTGATGGCGGGACTGCTGCGTTATGCGTCCGACACGAGTTTTTTCACCGCTGCCCTTTTTCGTTTCGCGGTGGGTATTGCGTTATTGGGTACCGCAGCGATGGCTAATCGCATTTCGCTGACCTTTGTCCGTAGCCGACTCCTTTTTGTCCGAGGTTTTTTGGGTGGAATCGGTGTAGTGCTCTTTTATCTTTCCATTCAAAAAATTGGATTGGCAAAAGGCGCAGTGATCGTCAGTACCTATCCAATTTTCGCGGCCATCCTCGCCAGAGTCGTCCTCAAGGAACGGGTCTCGCCACGTAGGTGGGCCCTGATTTTCATAGCGTTCGTCGGCATCTATTTGACCGTCGCTGGAAAGGGTGGCTCGCTACAAGGAGTCGGAAGATACGAGCTGCTGGCTTTGCTTGGCGCAATGATTGCTGGCGTGGTCGTTGTTCTGATCAAGATTTTGCGGGAAACCGAATCTGCGAGCGCAATTGTCTGTGCCCAATGTGCGATCGGGTTCTGGCTTGTGCTGTTGCCGTCGCAAGCAGCCAGTCAAACGATTGGCTTGATCACCGGACTTGTGTTGCTGGTTGCTGCGCTTTTGGCTGCCACAGCACAGCTGATGATGACGTGGGCGTATCGGCATGTTCCTGTGTCAACAGGAGCGCTGCTAAGCATGTTGACACCAGTGTTCAGCCTATTGATCGGGATCCTCCTCTTCAAAGAGACGATGACTGTGCAAGCTGAAATCGGGATCGTCATGATCCTTGGCTCATGTATTCCGTTGGTCGCGCGGGCTGCTTGAGCCGAGATTTTGCAGTTTCTCACGGAGCAGTGCACGAAACATGGCTCCAACCCCACGCTTGCATGTTGACACGTTCTCTGACAACCTCATGTCCAATGAAGAGTATCGTTCAGATGATATAAACAAGCAAACCTTTGCCTGTACATTCCCAAAAGCGAGTGTGTGTCAAGTTCCAGAATTAGTTTGATCAGACGCCTATCCGCAAGATGCGCAATCGTTTCGACAACCAGGCGAGACACTTCGATCGTAGGACCGGGTTGCCAGAATCTGTTTGTAAGACGGTGGCGCAAGCTGTGATCGACATGGCAGATATGTCCAGAGACGGTCTCTTATTAGAGGTAGGGGCAGGTACCGGCCAGCTTGGGCACCATCTACTGAGTTCACAGTTCCGCTATGTGGGATTCGATGTCTCCAACGCTATGTTGCAGGTGTTTCGTCAGCGAATGGAACCAGGAGCCCAGGTAGAATTGATCGAATCTGATGCCAACCAACGGTGGCCGGTGCCGGATAGTTCGACCGTCATCACCTTCAGCTCGAGGACCTTGCATCTTCTGGACACCCAACACGTCGTTCAGGAATTGTTCCGAGTGACATCAGACCATGGCGGTGTGCTGATTGTTGGCCGTGTTCACCAAGAATCTGGCGGTGTGAAGGTAGAGATGCGGAGAAAAATGCGGCAGTTCCTAGAAGAATTGGAAATTCACGGGCGTGATAGCGGACCCCTTCGGCAGGCTTTGTTTGATCGTTGTTGTGACCGTGGCGGCAGGTTACTGGAACCAGTCGCGGCTGCGACGTGGGAGAGTGAGCAAACACCGATCCGTTCCATCGAGTCTTGGGAAAACAAACAAGGGTTGGCTGGCTTGGATGTCTCCGCCAAGGTGAAGCAAATTGTGTTGGAAAAGTTGCGGTGTTGGGCCGTAGAGCGTTACGATGACGTGCATCGTCCTTCTGTCACACGGGAGGCCTATGTGCTAGAAGGGGTCAAGATTCCCCCCAAACAAAGTGAGACTTGAACGTGGAAGACAACAACCTGTTAACAGAACTAGGCGCATCCCTGATCGAAGGAGATCTAACCGATGAGTCCTTGCTGCGCCAGACCTCCAAGCCGACGCCATTCCGGATTCTTCCCGAAGCCAATGTGGTCAAGATCGGCGGGCAGAGCTTTATCGACCGGGGCCGCAAAGCTGTGTTTCCACTCATCGAAGAGGTGAAGCAGATTCTTCCGAATCACAAGATGATTATTGGCACTGGCGCAGGAACAAGAGCTCGTCATGCCTATAGCGTAGGCATTGATTTGGGCATGCCAACGGGAGTTCTAAGCGTGTTGGGCACCTTCGTGAGCATGCAGAATGCCCGCATGTTGCACTTCCTATTGGCCAACGAGGGAGTACCCTTCATCGAGCCGATTCAGTTTCCTCAACTTCCGCTCTATCTGGCCGAGCGGCAGGCGGTCATCTTCTTCGGCATGCCGCCTTACACGTTCTGGCAACGAAACCCAGTGGTCGGGCGGATTCCACCGTATCGTACGGATACAGGTTCTTACTTGATCAGTGAAGTGTTCGCCGCGAAGTCGATGATCTATGTCAAAGACGAAGACGGTCTCTTCACGGCGGATCCCAAAAAGGATCGGAGCGCCAAATTCATCCCTAAAATTTCCGTCGCCGAACTGAAAGAGTTGGATCTGGACGACATGGTCGTTGAGCATGCCGTGCTGGATATGATGCAACATGCTGTCCACCGTCGTTCGATCCAAGTCATCAACGGACTTGTGAAGGGGAACCTTACACGGGCGATGAACGGCGAGGACGTGGGCACAATCATTTACGCAGACTGACATTGGAGAACCTAGAGAGATGAGTACGACTGATCAAAGGCATCATGTAGAGTCTTTGTTGATGCGGGAGAGCCTGTTGGACAAGCAAGTCATGGAGGCCACGGATCAGCAGACACCGATCGTTCGCATGTTACCCAAGGTGCATGTCGTAAAAATCGGTGGGCGGTCGATCTTAGAGTCGGGCCACGCTATTGTGGAACCGGTCATTAAGATGCTAAGCGAGTTGCTAGAACGGGAGAAACTCATCCTCGGAGTTGGAGGGGGGGCCCGTAGCCGACATGTGTTCTCCATTGGTTTAGACTTAGGCTTGCCGACTGGCGTTCTAGCCCAGGTTTCAGTTGCTGATGCGCTAGGTAATGCCCATATCTTGGGCACCTTGTTGGCGCCTTACGGTGTGGTTGCGATCCCTCCTGAAATTTTCGGCCATCTGCTACCGCTCTTCATCCACTCGGCGCCAGGGGTGATCTTTAACGGTGTGCCTCCTTATTCGTTGTGGGAGCATCCACCAGAGATTGGACGGATTCCACCGCATCGCACCGATGCCGGATGTTTCATTCTCGCAGAATGTTTCGGGTGTAAGTCGGTGACGTTAGTGAAGGACGTAAAAGGTCTGTTTACCGAGAATCCGAAACAAAACCCGTCCGCCTCGTTTATCGACCAGATCAGTGTCTCCGAGCTAGAGAAACGAAAATTTCCGACATTACCCTTTGATCCTGTGTTGCTCGAAGTACTGAAGACCGCTCGCTTGGTAAAACAGTTTCAGCTTGTGAATGGGCATGACTCTGAGTTAATCGGGCGGGCCGTTCGGGGAGAACACGTGGGAACGATCGTACATGCCGACGACGCATGAAAGTCACTCCGACTCAACGACTGGAAATGACGTCTCCGCGTTTACCAGTGGTCTTGCCAAAACGTTTTCAAAAGGGAACATACACGCGCTCGATCATGTGAATTTTACAGCCCGGTTCGGAGAAATCACGGCACTCATTGGTGCCAACGGATCTGGTAAATCTACGTTGCTCAAATTGTTGTTCGGGCTTTTGCGACCAGAGGCTGGGGTTGTTCGGACGTTGAACTTGGACCCGGTTCGCGACTCCCGAAAGCTCCGATCGCAAGCCGGTTATGTCTCGCAACAACAAGCCCTCGATCCGGAGATGACAGGGTGTGAGAATTTGTACTTTTTCTGTGCCTTGTATGGCTTGAGCGGTCCCACACGGCGGAGACGCGTGGAGGCTTTGGTTGAATTGTTTGGGCTGGAGGATGTGATCGACCGCCGTGTATCGCAATATTCAGGCGGCTTTCGGCAGAGGCTGCATTTGGCGATTGGCTGGATCCACAAACCGCGTTTACTCCTATTAGATGAACCGACCAGCGGACTCGACCCACACGGACAAGCCTTCTTTTGGGAGACGATGCGGCTGCACGTCAAGGACGGACACTCGGTCATGGTGGTCACACACGATTTGGAGGACGTCACTCGGCATGCCAAGCAGGTGGCGCTACTGAATCGTGGCCAGATCTGTGTGGATGGGCCACCTCACGATATCATTGCTGAGCACGGAACGGTGGTGGACGTTCGAGAAGAAGAGAGGCTTGAATCGGCCTCCTATCCCACAGAGCCGCCGAGTCTTTCAAGCGCCTACTTTCACTTGACGGGGCAGGCCCTCGATTTGGCTGAGCGCGGACAGGGGCACAAGAGGAGGACCAAGCGACCGTGAACCAATGGCCTGTCTTTTCCGCCGTGTTCTACCGAACCTGGCTCAAGGTTGTTCGCAGGCCAGTCGTTCTACTGTTGTCACTCGTCCAGCCATTGATTTGGATGTCGTTTTTCGGATTTCTGTTCCAACGATTTCCATTGGGCCAGTTGCACCAGATGTCTTATCTTGATTTTCTCGTACCGGGTATTTGTGGCATGACCGTGTTGCTGGGCGCTTCGCAATCTGGTATTGGCCTGATTCGAGACTTGCAAACGGGGTTTCTTGAAAGAATGTTGACCACGCAGGCTGGCCGTGTCTGGCTGTTGTTTGGCAAAGTGGCTGCAGATGTGTCCCGCCTGGTTGTCCAAGTGGTCCTGGTTGCTTTGCTTGGTATGTTGCTAGGCGTTCGTTTCCACGTCACCGCCTCTTTGTGGGTGGCAGGCGTTTACCTCATACTGTTTGGCGTGGGTTACTGTTGTCTATCTTGTTGGATCGCACTAAAAACTCAATCTCAGGAGAGCATGTCCGCTTTTGTACATGTTGCGAATATGCCCATTTTTTTTACGAGCACAGCGTTGGTCCCCGCCAAACAAATGCCTCCGTGGCTCGATACGATCGCCGGCTGTAATCCATTAACGCTGGCGGTAGAACCGCTACGCAACGCGATGTTTGTTGACTCGGCTGCTTGGAACATGGGTTCCTTGGGACTGTTGGTTCTGTGGGCCGTCGCCTTGTTTGGTTTGGCAACCCACGCCCTTCGGTTCGGAACGTAAGCAGTCACGAAAAAAAATCTGATGACGCACAAGATGAGATGGATCCACAACGGTTTGTTGTTCTTTGCGATGATGGTTGCAGGTGGCTGTGATGGTGCCTCGTCGACTAAGCAAGCGGATACGGTGTTGGTCTTTGCAGCTGCGAGCACGACGGATGTGTTTGACGAGCTGAGAGCTCTTTTTGAGAAACAACAACCTACGCGAGTCAGAGTCAACTATGCTGGTTCTTCGACGCTAGCGCAACAGATTCACCATGGTGCCGAAGCAGACCTGTTTCTTTCGGCCAACCAAGTCTGGGCTGATTCGTTGCAAGAGGCGGGTTTGGTCGATCAACAGACGGACCTTTTGGGCAATCGACTCGTGCTCATCGTAAGGTCCGATTCCGACTTCCGACCAACGAGGCTCGAGGAACTTGTGGGTCGTAGCGTGAAACACGTGGCGGTCGCGGATCCGGAGTCTGTTCCTGCCGGTATGTATGCGAAGCAGGCACTGCAGGAGATCGGCATCTGGGAACAGGTGAAGAGCAAACTCATCCTTGGCGTTCACGTGAGGCACGTACTTTCGCACGTCGAGCAGGGTGGCGCGGAGGTTGGGATCGTGTATGCGACGGATGCAGCTATGTCGGATGCGGTGGACCTAACGGCTGAGATCGATCCAGTGTTGACCGAGCCGATTCGCTATCGAATCGTGCTCTTAAAGACAAGTGCAGGTGGTTCCCACGCGCGGCAACTCTACGAGTTTCTGACGTCGAATCAGGCAGCGTCTGTGTTTCGAAAATTCGGTTTCTCGGTGGTTGAGTAAGAGCCATGTTGACACCAGAAGAATGGACCGCGATGTGCCTGAGTTTCCAAGTTGGGACTTGTGCGGTTTTGACGAGTCTGCCGTTGGCGATTCTCGTGGCTTATGCCTTGGCCCGCTGGCCCTTCTCCGGTCGGTGGCTCGTGCAGGCGATCGTCGACCTGCCACTGGTGTTGCCGCCTGTGGTTACAGGGTACTTGCTCTTGGTATTACTAGGCCCGCGCGGACCGTTGGGCTCGTTCCTAGAGTCGTGGTTCGGCTTGCGTGTAGCCTTTTCTTGGAAGGGAGCGGCAGTGGCATCCGCTGTGGTTAGCTTTCCCCTGATGGTGCGCGCCGTTCGAAGCGCCTTTCAAGCCATCGATCCCCGATTGGAGATGGCAGCCCGGAGTCTGGGTGTGAGTCGTGTGGGTGTTTTTTTTACGATCACGTTGCCTCTTGCACGGCATGGGGTCATCGCTGGTTGTCTCTTGGCCTTTGCTCGCAGTATCGGTGAGTTTGGCGCGACGATCATGTTGGCTGGCGACATCCCAGACGAGACCCGCACCATCCCCTTGGCGATCTTCAGCTTTGGGAACCGCGTGGGTGGTTTACAGCAAAGTTGGAGACTGGTGGTCTTGGCGATCTTGTTGGCGTGCCTTGCATTGGTGGCGGGAGAATTCATCGAACGGAGACACAAGCAACGTGAGCTCGCTTAGTTTTCAGTGTCAACACCGGTATGATTCTGGCTTTGAGCTCGATATTGCGTTCGAGGCTACTCATCCGATCACTGCGTTGTTTGGTCCGTCTGGTAGTGGAAAAACGAGCGTTCTCTCGATGATCGCTGGCTTCGTGCAGCCGTCCAGTGGACAGATTCACATGGGTGAACGCACCATACTAGATACCGTTGCTCGAATCTCTTTGCCCTGCGAAAAACGACAGGTAGGGATTGTCTTTCAGGATCACCTCTTGTTTCCACACCTGACAGTCCAAGCCAATTTGCAATATGGCCAGCGTCGCGGAAGGGGCGGCTCGCGCAACATCGACTTTTCGCGAGCCTGTCGTGTACTCGAACTTGGTCACCTGTTGGAGCGATATCCGCGCAACTTATCTGGAGGAGAACGTCAGCGTGTGGCGATTGGACGTGCGTTGTTAAGCCATCCTGAAATTTTATTGATGGACGAGCCACTTGCGTCGCTGGATGTCGCGTTGAAATCACGTATTCTGACCTACCTAGAGAGAGTTGTGAACGAATGGGCCGTTCCCACGATCTTCGTTAGTCATGGACAAGGTGATGTGCGACAGTTGGCTGGCTGGGTCGTTGTCATCGACAAGGGCCAAGTCGTCGCCAGTGGCACGCCAGACGACGCTCTGGCTGAAAGCCGGCCGCTTGGCTGGAAGAACTCCTTTGGTCCGGCTAACCTTCTTCGCATCGAAGAGGCCCGGAAACGAGACGGACATTTGGTTGGCCAGGTAGGGACGCAAGAGCTTCATCTGCCTCCTATCGATGGCCCACTATCGCTTCCTCTGTTTGTGCAATTTACGCCAGGAGAAGTCACCCTTAGTCGGCAGGACGTCTCCGGACTAAGTTCACGTAATCACCTGCGGGGTTATGTTCGACAATTGGTTGATTTGCCAGACAGGGTGTTTGTGGCGATTGACGTTGGCCAGATTCTTTGGTCGGAGGTAACCCCCGAGGCTTCTGTGGAACTGGATCTTCGGCCAGGCACCGAATTGATCTGTCTGATCAAAACCCATAGTTTGCGTGTACTTGGCTGACGCGCAACTCTCACACTTCTTTAGTCGTGAGAGATTCAGGCTGGAACAAAGATGAGGCTCTGAAAAATGGGAGAAAAAAGACCTGTTTATGCTTTTTCCTCCTGCGGAGGGTCGGTCACGCCTGGCGGCGCTACAGGAGTTGTGGTAAACAAAGCGTGAAAGTTGTGGGCTAGCCCGCATGAATGCTCAATCCGTTTGAGTGGATCGTTCGATGATGAAGAATACTATTGTGAGAGACGGGTGGCCTTGGATTCTTGGCAGCATAGTGTTGCCAGGTTTGCTGGTTCTTTGGGCGATGAAGTCCGACTCGTTGTTTTGGACTGTATTTTTTGGTTCTATTACGTTGGTGTTTGGCTCTTTTATGGTGTATTTCTTTCGTGATCCAGAGAGGGAGATTGAGCCAGGAGAAAACGAGATTGTGGCAGGTGCGGACGGTGTCGTGCGGGCCGTCGAACATCTTGAAGAGAAGCGATTTCTGAACACAGAGACGGTGCGTATAAGCGTATTCTTGAGTCCGTTTGACGTGCATATAAACCGAGCGCCATTGGCAGGTACAGTGGCCGGACTTGATTACACGCCAGGCAGGCATATTTTGACGATGAAGAACGAAGCGTCTGAGTACAATGAACATAGTTCTATCTATATTGAAGGCGAAAAGACGCGCTGTCTTGTCAAACAAATCGTGGGGCCACTGGTGCGGCGAGTCGTGTATTGGCTGGAACAGGGGCAGAAGATTGAAAAGGGCGATCGCATCGGTATGATGAAATTTGGATCGCGCATGGATGTATACTTCCCAGCAGCAGATGTGGACGTTTGTGTGGACACAGGCGATTCAGTGGTTGCGGGGCAAACTATTTTGGCAAGGCTTCGAGAGGATGTTTCATGAGAACCCATTGGAGAACGATTGTTCCGTTCCTGTTTACCGTGGCAGCGATGATAGCTGGCTTTTTTAGCCTGGTGGCTGCTGCAGATGCACGATTTTTACTGTCCGCCCAGCTCATCATGTTATCCATGATTTTGGATGGAATGGACGGAAACTTGGCTCGATTGTTACGTGGAGAAAGCGACTTTGGAGCTGACTTAGACACCTTCGTGGACATGGTCAGTTTTGGGTTGGCGCCTGCTTTTCTCGCCTATCAGGTGGCCCTGAAAGACTTTGGTTTTTGGGGGGCTACTTTAGCTTGTGCCATTGTTGTCTCCGGTGCCGTGAGGTTGGCCCGATTCCGTGTGGTGGATCCAGACCGTGGTCAGAACGGCTATTTGGGGTTGCCCATCACGGTGAATGCAGCCTGGCTGGCCCTGGCTGTGTTCCTGACCAAGTCCGAGTTTTTTCACAGTCGATGGTTTATTCTGAGCGACGGGCCCTTGGCTGCTGTGGTGTGGACCTGTGCTGTCATGTTTACGTTGTTGCAGGTCTCCCACGTACGGTATGGCAAGCCAACGAAGGCACCGGTGGTTTTTATCACTTGCTTGTTGTTTGTCACGTTCCTGTTTTTGAAGCTGGAACTGGCTGTAGCTTCGGCCTTGGCCATGTGTGCGGGCCTATTCTCCTACGCTTTTATCAGTCCGTTCCTGCCGAAACATGACGACATCTTGGATCTCGACCTTGACGAAGAGGACGATGAAGGGGCGTTTCTTCGGCATTTGTAGGAGTGCGGATTTCTTCGCTAGCCCGAAGCAAGCTCAAACCCGAGGCCGACCACTTTTTCGGTTAGGGATTCTGCACAGTGATCCAGCTCCACGCGATAGAATGAAAACTCGTGGCGATGATTGTATTGGTGACGCAGCCCGGAGAAGAACGCAGCCCGTGATGCGTCATCCTTCGCCGCACCGCGTCGAAATTGTCGATCGTCCTTCTCCACACTATGGGCAGATCGCGCCAACTCCCACAACACATCTTCATCCAGACGGCCCCTTCCGTCGACATGCAACAGGGGAGGTTTTGGCTTGGGTTCAACTTGCTCAGGGTGAAAGCATTCGACACAATCAAAAAAGCCACAAGCATCTCGGTACACCATCATGGTTCCTTTCAGCTTTCCTTCGTGGGAATAGCCAGCTATGTGGGGTGTCGCGAAAGCAGCATGCTCCAAGATGTCCTTGCGAAAACATGGCTCACCCTCCCAGACGTCCACCGCCGCTGCCAACAACACTTCCTGGTTCAGGGCCAATAGAAGGGAGTCAGAATCCACGACAGCTCCACGACACGCATGAATGAGGATGGTCCCAGGCTGCACCTTTTCAAAAAATTTGTAGTCGATCATTCCCTCGGTGGCAAACGGTCCCACATTGGTGAGTGGCACATGCAAGCTGATGACGTTAGCTTTTTTTAGAAGCTCGTCGAGTTGCACCAGGTCGTATCGCTTTTCCGCCACCGCCAGTGGTGGATCATTAAGCAGAACTTCCATGCCCAGCGTACGAGCTTTTTGTGCCACAGCCGTTCCCGTGTGACCCGCTCCGATGACGCCCAGTGTGAGATCTTCTAGTAATAGGCCATGTTTTTGCACAAGACCGAGTAGGCAGGTCACAAAGTATTCCGCCACACTGTTCGCATTGCAACCAGGTGCGGAAGCAAAGGCGATGTTGTTTTGATCCAAATAAGGAAGATTCACATGGTCGATGCCAGATGTAGCGGTAGCTACAAAACCCACCGACGAGCCGTGGAGTAACGCTGGCCCTACGGGTGTCTTGGAGCGTGTGATCAAAGCGTCTGCATCTCGAACCAGGCTGGGTGTAATGGCCTCTTCAGGGGCCACCACCGTTTCCCCCAGGGTAGAGAAGGCTTCCGGCCCCAGCAAAACACTGGACGCGCATACAAGTTTCATAAGCTGAAAGTGTGCCGGCAAGCGCGGCGCGGGACAAGAAGAAAACGGGGGGATCATTTCGTGCCATCATTCTTTACATCGATTTCATATCAAAGGTATTATCCGTCTCCCACTTAACGCAGCACTCACGAAACAACGATTATGGCTACTCTTGTCAAACAACCCGCCACGGACGCAGTCTACTCACGGATTTTGTTGAAAATCAGCGGCGAGGCGTTTCAAGATCCACACTCTGGGGCCGCGCTAGATGCTGGTTCTGTAGGAAACATCGCGACTCAAATCAAGAAAGTAGCCGATTTGGGAGTGCAAATTTGTGTGGTCGTAGGGGGTGGCAATATCTTTCGCGGGTCCTTTGGCGAATCCACCGGAATCGGACGCACCACGGGTGATCATATGGGGATGCTTGCTACGGTGATCAATACCTTGGCCCTCCAGTCAGCACTGGAAACGCAAGGCGTTCGAACACGTGCGATGACAGCTATTTCCATTCCAGCTGTCGCCGAGCCGTTTATTCGCCGACGTGCGCTGCGCCACCTTGAGAAAGGAAGGGTGATCATCTTTGGAGCCGGTACAGGAAACCCGTATTTCACAACCGATAGTGCCGCTGCATTACGCGCCAACGAGTTGGATTGTGAAGTGTTGTTCAAGGCCACAAAGGTAGATGGGATTTATTCGGCGGACCCGGTCACGAATCCGGATGCCACTCGCTATCCGCACATCGCATTTCAAGACGCCATCCAGCGCCAACTTGGCATCATGGATACAGCCGCATTCTCGTTGTGCATGGAGAATGATATTCCCATTGTTGTTTTTAACTTTTTTAAAGAAAACGAAGTCGTTCGGGTTATCAAGGGTGAGCCGGTCGGTACGTTCGTCAGCAATTCTTCGGGAGACTAAAACATGGAATCGGTGGAAGAAGTTCAGATCGATACAGAAGAAAAAATGAATAAGGCTGTCGAATTTTTGCAGCATGAACTGAGCGGATTGCGCACAGGCAAGGCGTCTCCGAGTTTGGTGGAAAACATTCAGATCGACTACTATGGCTCGTCTACTCGACTACGTGACATTTCCAATATCTCAACGCCAGAACCGCGCCTCATCGTCGTCAGCCCATTCGACCCGTCGTCGCTGGATGCTATCGAAAAAGGAATCCAAGGCGCTAACTTGGGGATTACCCCCATGAACGATGGACGGGTCATACGAGTGCCGATTCCGGAACTCAGCGAAGAGCGCCGTAAAGAACTGACCAAGGTTGGCAAACGCATGGCAGAAGAGCAGCGTGTGGCGGTACGCAACATACGCCGTGACGCCAACGAGCAGGTCAAATCGCTCCAAAAAGATAAGAAGATCACCGAAGATGACCGCGATCAGGCGCTTGAAGAGATTCAAAGACACACCAATATTCACACTAAGAAAATCGACGAGATGATCGCAGCCAAAGAAAAAGATGTCATGGAAGTTTGACCGTTAGACGAACCTCTTACGGCATCCTAATCCCTGTCCCTGTCCCTGTCCCTGTCCCTGTCTTACTCTTAATCCTCCTCTAATCTTTCCACTCTTGCACTGAATCTCAACGACCCGCGAGCTACATAAAAAAGGGTTCATCGAGACTTTTTCGAAATTCCTTGTGGGTCAAACGGTTCGTCAATGTCAGCCAGCTGCTGGATCTAGCCCGCATGAATCACAAATTTCCTGCTGTGGGTGTGGATAGTACTGCATCTACGACTCGTAATGCCCGCGCCTCATTTTATTTCACAGTGTGTCCACACGGTTTCATCGAGGCGTGGGCATTTCGAGCCCTACCTGCAGCACTCTTCACGATCTCGGACGAAAAAGTGTGAGATATGCAGGCTAGACCTGTCTCTGGTCCACAGAGGGAAACAGCGGCCCTATCCATAAAGATCTGCACTGTAAAATAATCTTACAGTCGTAAGAAGGTTCCTTTTCGCCAAAAAATAACGAAAAAAAGGCGTATAAAGAGGATTCTTGATCACAAGATGCTCTATGAACGAAATAGAGACTGTCGGAAATGTTTACACAATTGACCTTCCCTAACTAGTGCTCCTCATCAGGTGCAAGGAGAGTGGTAATTTCGTAAGTACTTTACTATTAGAGTGTTACATAATAATTCCACTTGATGATTTAACGTATGGAACGATTGATGCTAAATAAACAAATCGTCGATTCAAATCAAATAAGTCTGATTTGGATGACGACGAAATTAGTACATACAAAAAATAGGAGTTGTATATGAAGATAGGACTTACAGAAGATAGTACACAGAGGTTGCGTGACAGGTGGAGAATGACGGCCAGCGTCTGTTTTGGATGCGTTTTCTTGTTGGGCATGGCCGCAAATGGATCAGCCATCGTCATAGATTTTGAGTCCGGATATTCGGATCTCGATCCTCTCGGTGTCATGTCCGTTCCTGGCAATATGGTGGTGTTCGGAGTTGGTCCGGCTTCTGGGTCGACAGGGCCTGCTTACATCGCTGAAGTTGGAGGGGCTACAACAGGCTTTGTTCCTGGCGATTCACCGGCTGGGGGTGTGGGGGGCAACTACTTCCTTACGGATGAAGATGCGGGCCCGCTCGACGTGAAGCATGATTACTTCATGGGTTTCGCCAGCCCTGTCGATGGTCTCAGCTTGGATCTGTACGACTACCGAGCAGACGGTTTCGCTGTCGTTGGAGACTCGGTGACACTATACGTGTATGCCGACATCACTGGGACCACTCTCCTAGGGAGCGATACGTACACCATTGACGGTACCGAAGTGGATGGTCACGTGGAGACACTTAGCATTCCCAGTCTCTCAGGAGACATTAAGTTGGCTCACGTCGCATTCATGAGCGACCGTGGAGATGTCGGTACTGGCATCGACAACATTCGCTTCCGAAACGCCGCCCCCCGGTCCGTTCCAGAAGCCGGAATGACCTTCACATTCATGAGTATCACACTCCTCGCCATGGCAGGACTCAAGTCGCGAATGGTGCGGGCCTAAGTTCGGTTACGTTGAGGCTGAACAACGTTCAACAAACAGCTTGGTCGTAGTCTTGGCTACGACAAGCTGTTTGCCTCAGCAACTTGTGGCAGACACTGAGGGCAGGTGTTCAGCTCTCAAGAGGTTTACCATGCAGAAATTTCTCCTACGTACCTGTTGAGGTTTTGAACGTTTCTGGCCGAAGCCCTACGAACGACCCAAAGAATAGAGTTAATGCCAAGACCAGAAGACCCAACATCCAAGGTGTCGGAAATGCGCTAGTCCCCTCCATGGTTCCATCGAGCATGAGATTGCCAGTGCTTTGCTCAAGATAGGTGAGGTACCCTCGAAAAAACACCAAGAGCATTCCTGCGAAGCAGGCCAAAAAACTGACTGCGAACAGGCTTCCTCTGACTGGGCGTCCCATGCACAAATGCCCTAGTCCAGGAAGAAACAGGTTTAGCGTTAGCGCAAGACGAAGATTCTCGTTGCGAGACGGTTCCGGAAGTCCCGGGACTGGAGGTGTTTTACCTGTCTTGCACAAACGATCAGTCCATCCATCTTTCTGTCCGAGATTCTGACTCGGATTTCAGGTCGATGTGAAATGAACAAGTGTGAGATATGCAGGTTAGTCGTCTTCCTTGCTGCGGGCCTCAACCACTTTGTTGGACCAAGCCTGCTGACGACTTTTGCTTCTTGCATAGCGCCGACGTTTTTTGCGATTGAGCCCTGGTGGGATGCCGACTTCTTTCTGTTCTGCCAAGCTGGCTGCCGCCTCTTTCTTCGCCTTGCTGCGTGCGGATGTGATTTCTTTGCTCACGTTGGTCTTGGGATGTTTCTTTCGAAAGTCTCGCCAGTACTTGGCCTGTTCCGTCGCTGATTTCTTGCTCAATTCCTTATCCGACAAAGCTTTCGCTTTGGCAGATTTACCAGCCTTGCGCATGGCTTTGGCTTTCGCCGCTTTTTCCTCGAGTTCTGCGGCAGCTTCTTCTTCGTTCTTTTTCTTGTTGGCGCGAGCTTCTGCATTGGAAACGAGATCCACAGACACAACTTTGCCATTCTCGAGGTTGACTTTTCCCCGATCAAATTCGAGCCATAGCTGGTCTTGATGCTCAAAAGCTGTTGTCGGATGGCCCAATTCCTCCAAGACCTCTTCGTATGTGTCGCCTACTTCAATGTCTGCGGCATGTGTAGTACAGGTGATTGCCGTTAGAAGGGCAGGACAACAACACATCAGAAGCATACGGTTACCAGTCAACATAGTCATGGGTGGTCTCCTTGTTGTAGAGTGTTGGTACGGAGCATATCTGACCGTTGCGGACATGAAAACAGGAATCGCCAAGTACCAGCCAGACCCTTTTCTTGTGGTGGAAACCGCAGATGAGGATCCGTTTGGCCGTTGGAGCTATCTTTCCTCGCGCCCTGCTTTGCAAAGATCTAGTTCGCTGCAACAGGCATGGTTGAAACAATCGGACCCAGATTTCTCGCCAGGTTGGATCACAGCAGTCAGGAGGAAGGATGTCCTGTTCATGATGGCGCATTTGGAAGGGGACCAGATCGGCAACCCGGTCATGGGACACAACCAACTCGCCTTTTGTGCCGGAGACGTGTTCGAGATCTTTTTACAACCCTTTGGGTGTGAGGAGTATGTCGAGATTCATGTGACGCCCAACAATGATCGACTTGAACTTCGATTCCCTTCCTCTACAGACAGAAGTAGCCGTAGTAGCATTGCGGATCTTAAGGAACAGCTGGAGCCCTTTTTTGTGCATGATTCTTCGATAAGGAGTCTGGTGCGTCTCCCGGATCCATCGCGATGGGAAGTCATGGTAGCTGTGCCGTTCGACCTGTTCCGTGACCTACCACAAACTTCGGTGACGCCAGATCACTGGCGTTTTTCTTGTTGTCGTTACGATTATCGTTGCCACAGAACACAACCGATCCTCTCTTCCACGTCGCACCATCAGGTATGCGACTTTCACCGGATAGAGGAGTGGGGGAAACTTCACGTTCTAGATTGACCCTGAAGGATAGACATGCATACTGGTCGGTATGTCTGGTTCTCAGAAGACGGATACACGCCAAAAGCTCCTCCAATCAGCCTTTATGGAGATCTGGAAACAGGGTTTTCAGGCAGCTAGTCTGGATGAGATTCTGGCTAGAGCCGAGGTGACAAAAGGGGCTCTCTACCATCATTTTCCGAGTAAATTGAAGCTTGGTTATGCAGTTGTAGAGGAGTTGATTCGGCCTCACATGACGGAGCGATGGTCCTTTTCTCAGGAGGAATCAACCGATCCAATAGAGACTATTTGTAGGCTCATGAGGGAATGCCAGGCACCGCCAGAGATGCAAGATGTGTTCTTGGAGTATGGATGTCCGCTGAACAATTTGGCCCAGGAGATGTCGCCAATTGATGAGGGGTTTCGACACAGAATCGATCAGATTTTTTCGGAATGGAAACGATTGCTTTCCACCGCGTTACAAGGTGGACAGGTACAGGGTACCGTAAGGGAGAACGTGGATACTGTCCGAGCGGCAACCTTCGTTGTGGCTGTTGTGGAGGGGGCGATCGGCATGGCTAAAAACGCAAAAGATCCAGAAATTCTCGAAATTTGTCACGAAGGTCTGGAGCACTATTTAATGGGCTTGCGACCGGGAACATTTTCTTAACGAAGAAGGAGGAAAGCTCTTGAGTGGCAGTCCACAAGTAAGGATTGAATTCAAGAAGACCAAAGCAGATCGAATGATCGAGGCCTATGGCAACTGGGTTCTGCGATTCCGCTGGCCAATTATCGTCACCTGCACCGTCCTCGTACTGGCCCTTGGGTCCGGCGCAAGAAAGATCACGTTCAAGAATGACTACCGCTATTTCTTCAGCAAAGAAAATCCGCAAAAGCAGGATTTTGAAGCGTTCCAGAATATTTACACAAAGAACGACAATGTCATGTTTGTGGTGGCGCCAGAGGGTGGAAACGTATTTGAGCCGAAGGTGCTCGAAGCGGTGGAGTGGCTCACTGCAGAAGCCTGGAAGCTCCCCTATACGATTCGTGTAGATTCCATCGGAAACTTTCAACATACAGAAGCCAATGAAGATGATTTGTCGGTAGCTGATCTTGTTGAAGGAGGAGAACAGTTTCAGGCACCGGACTTGGAACGAGTGAAAGACATCGCGCTGGCCGAGCCGATCCTCCGCAATCGATTGATCAACGACCGTTCACATGTGACCGGAATCAACGCGACGCTGGAGCTGCCTGGCGAAGATCCGCGCGAGGCGAACGAGGTCATGCTCAAGGCACGTACCTTGCGCGACGACTTCACCACCCGGTATCCCGAGATTCGGCTGGTGAACAGTGGCATGGTTCCTCTCAGTAACGCCTTTTATGAAGCGGCAAAGTCGGACATGCGTACTCTCGTTCCTCTGATGTATCTGGCGATTGTCATCACACTGGGGATTTTGCTACGTTCGTTGGGCGCTACCATAGCCACGATCGTCGTCATAGGGTTCTCCACGATGACTGGGATGGGGCTGACGGGTCACCTTGGCATCCCTCTAACGCCTCCGTCTTCAACTGCGCCCACCATGATTCTCACCCTAGCGGTGGCGGACAGTGTGCATATTCTAGTCACCCTATTTCGTGAATTGGCACGAGGCCTGGACAAGCGGCAAGCCATAATAGAAAGCCTGAGGCTGAATATGAGCCCAGTGTTTCTGACGAGCCTCACGACTTGTGTTGGGTTCCTCAGCATGAACTTCAGCGATGCGCCACCGTTCCGTGATCTGGGCAATATCACAGCCATGGGAGTCGCTTCTGCGTTTCTGTATTCCGTGCTGGTTCTACCCGCCCTCGTAGCCGTCCTGCCGATCCGCGCGCGAACCTATGACATCTCACGTCGTGGTGCCATGCTTGCGTTGGCCGAGTTTGTGATCCGGCGCCGGACAGTTTTGTTGTGGGGTTCCGTCGCGGTTGTGGCTCTGTTGGCCGTGTGTATTACACGCAACGAACTGGATGACGAATTTGTGAAGTATTTTGACGAACGAATCCCGTTCCGCACGGAAACGGATTTCATGTTGGACAATCTGACCGGCATTCACCAGGTGGAGTTTTCGGTTGCAGCCGGCGAGTCGAGCGGAATCAATGAGCCGACATACCTGGCAAAAGTCCAGGAGTTTGCTGAGTACTGGCGTTCGTATCCAAAGGTGACGCATGTCAATGCGATCACGGATGTGATGAAGCGTCTGAACAAGAATCTGCACGGCGATGACCCGGCTATGTACAAACTACCTGAGAGTCGAGAACTGGCTGCCCAATACTTGTTACTCTACGAGATGTCTCTGCCCTACGGGCTCGATTTGAACAGTCAGATTAATGTCGACAAATCCGCTACTCGAGTGACCGCGACCTTTCAGGGGCCGAGTAGTGTGGAAATACGTAAAGCCGCTGAAGACGGAGCCGCATGGTTGGAGGCGAACGCGCCTGAAGCGATGCAGGCACGAGGCGTGGGAACCTCCGTGATGTTCTCCTATATTTCTGGCCGTAATATTCAAAGCATGCTGGTCGGAACAACCGCGGCGCTGGTCCTGATTTCCTTTATCCTCATTATAGCCTTACGCAGTATCAAATACGGTTTGGTCAGCTTGGTGCCGAATCTCGTGCCGGCCGTTCTTGCGTTTGGTCTCTGGGGGTTACTGGTCGGACGTGTTGGCATGTCTCTATCGGTGGTCACAGCAATGAGTCTAGGTATTGTGGTCGACGACACGGTGCACTTCCTCAGCAAGTATGTGCGTGCACGGCGCGAGCAACATCAGACTGTGGAGGATTCCGTTCGACACGCATTTTCCAGTGTGGGTACAGCTTTGTTTGTGACGTCTGCCGTGCTGATGGTTGGTTTTCTCGTCTTGTCTTTGTCCCCGTTTGAATTGAATCGTGGGATGGGAAGGTTGACGGCGATTGTGATCGTGTTGGCGTTGATTGCAGACTTTCTGTTGCTACCCGCGATTCTGTTGGTGGTCGGAGGTAAACGCGAATCCAAGATAGAGGCGGAAGGGATCGATCCGGTTTCGGCAACCTCCTCATGAAAAAAGGGAAATGGACGATGAATCGAGTGTTTCAAAAATCGATGTTTAGCGGACTCATCCTAGCTGCGCTGTGGATAGATGGACGTGCCGAATCAGTTGAGGAGAAGGGCTTGGCTATTGTGACGGAAGCCGAGCGACGTGACGAAGGCTTTGGGGATATCACATCCGAGACCACGATGATCCTGCGCAATCGGCAAGGACAAGAGAGTATGCGTGAGATGCGTAACAAAACCTTGGAGCAGACGACAGACGGTGACAAACTGCTGGTCATCTTCGATCGGCCGAGAGATGTCAAAGGGACAGCTTTTCTGAGTTTCACACATGCAACCGGCCCGGACGATCAATGGCTCTATCTTCCTGCCTTGAAACGTGTGAAACGAATCTCCACGAGCAACAAGTCCGGGCCGTTTATGGGAAGTGAATTCGCTTACGAAGACCTTGTGTCGCAGGAAGTGGAGAAATACACCTACAAGTACTTGCATGATGAAAAGGTAGACGGACTCGATACGTTTGTTGTGGAGCGGTACCCGTTGGACCCTAAGTCCGGTTATTCTCGCCAGATTGCTTGGTATGACAAGGAACATTACCGGTTGCAGAAAGTAGAATTTTATGACCGAAAAGAGTCATTGCTGAAGACGTTGACATCGTCTGGATTCCAACAGTACCTCGACCAATATTGGCGACCCAACGACATGTGGATGGTCAATCATCAGACCGGGAAAGAGACCACTTTGAAATGGAAAGACTATTCGTTTCGGAACGGGTTGACCGACCGTGACTTTGATCAAGTCAGCCTGAAACGAGTAAAGTGATCCTCATGGTTGGTGTACTGTTCTATAAAAAAGGCACAGTATCTACCGCGAAGGTTGAAAGGGTGTAGTCATGGCACGCTGGTGCCTTGTATAGGAGGAATAGAGATCGTTTGTAGACACAACAAGACTGTCTTGCAGGGCTCCACACGTCTCCTCTTTGTTGCTAGCATGGCTTCGTGCACACCAACGCTCCGCGCAGCCGAGTGGTCCAGCGAAATCTCTTATGAAGCCCGCTACTTCCCTCAGTCAGAAATGGACCCCCGCCAATTCTCCGACTTGAACAGCTCCATCTCTGGAGAAGTCGAGTTCTTGCACGATTGGGATGAGGGTGATCAGAGTTTAACGATCACGCCATACGTCAGGTGGGATCAGGGTGATGACGAACGTAGTCATGCAGATCTTCGCGAATTTCTATGGGAGGCTTCGAAGGGGGCGTGGGAATGGAAGGCAGGTGTGGGGAAAGTATTCTGGGGTGTAGCTGAATCTCAGCACCTGGTCGATGTCATCAACCAAACGGACCTTGTCGAGAACACCGATGGGGAAGACAAGCTGGGCCAACCTATGCTCAATGTGGCACGTGTCACGGACTGGGGAACGTGGGAAGTCTTTCTGCTACCCTATTTTCGCGAACGCACCTTTCCGGACGAGAAAGGACGCCTTCGATCTTTATTGCCGATTGACGTCGATGCAGCTGAGTATGAGTCGGCTGCAGAAGAGGTTCATGTTGATTGGGCGGTACGATGGTCACATTATGTGGGCGCTTTGGATGTTGGACTGTCCCACTTTTCCGGTACGAGTCGCGATCCGACACTTGTTCCACGATTGGTGGACGGGATCCCGACGGCGCTTGTTCCACGTTACGAACAGATGCAGCAGTCAGGATTGGACGCGCAATGGACGTCAGGCGGGTGGCTGTGGAAGTTGGAGGTCATCACCCGGAACGGACAAGGCGATCGATTTTGGGCTGCGACTACCGGGTTTGAGTATACGATGGTAGGGATCCTGGGTTCTGCGTCGGATCTGGGGATTGTGGCCGAGTACTTGATAGATGATCGGGACCCGCCTCTGGCATCTCCGTTCGACGATGATGTGTTCTCTGGCTTTCGGTGGACAGCGAATGACGTGCAAAGCACAGAGTTGCTGGCTGGCGCGATTGTGGATACGAGTACAACGGCAGTGTTCACCACGGTGGAGGGAAGCCGACGCATGGGAGATGACTGGACGCTCGAATTGGAGGTACGTACCTTGGGTGGGATTTCCGAGGACGATCCATTGTTCGGGTTGAAACGCGATGATGTGGTGCAGTTAGTGGTGACACGGTATTTTTAATGGTTGTCTCATCCAAAGCGATGGTTCGTGGCGCAGCGCTGTTTTTGTGTCTGTTGGTGGGATCGGTCACCATTCTGTTCGGTTGTCGCGGCGAAGGGGTGGATGCCTGTGCTTTCTTGGAAGCAACGGTTCAATGCGATGATCGGATGGTGGTTTGGGAGCAGCAGGACCCAACGACCTTTACCCTGTTGGAACGGTTTCGGCCTCATATTTTCGTTGCGCCTGGCAGTTATCGGCCCTTGAATTTCTACCACGATTACCTGCCGAATTGCCAGTGGTGTGGAACGAGAGTGGACGATTTGCAGTTGGGTTTGGCTCCAGACCGTGATGCCTTGCAGCGGGTGAAAAAAGAGAAGAACGTCTATCTCGACAACAAGATTGCGGCGAAGGACGTGCTACGTTTTACAGAGGAAGATGTACAAGCTACCAGCTATGGCCGGGTGTATGAGGTCGAGACCGAACTGGGCGGCGACAAGCGGCGCTTCCTGTTCTTAAAATACTCGTTTGTCTTTCCATACAATCGATTCTTTGCTCTATTTGCCACGCATGTCCGAGGGATGGATAACTACGAGTTGGAGCCAGTGCTGCAGCATCAAAGGGATCGTCTGGCCCAAACACTGTTGCTACACGAGGCTAAGACTACTTCCATACGAGTAGCACTGTGGGATTGACTTTGGACCGAGGCTTTGTCCCACTGTTGTTGAACCTAGATTCGGCAGTTGCCCGCGGCGCATTGATGCGAATCATTTGGCGCAGAGGAAGTTACAAAAAAGCCTCGATGAACCTTACGGGTGCACCTACGTTTTTTTGTAATTCTCTGCATCCAAAGCATTCGCACACTGAATCCACGATCAACTGCCGAATCTAGGTTGAATTGCCGAGGAGGTAAATCGTGAAGAATCTTGTTCGATCTATGTTTTTTGTTTTGTTGGTTTGTGGATGTTCCACCACGCCAGAACCGCCCAATCTGGGCGAACTCTACAACCGGACTGCGAAATATCACGGACCTGACCGCAACCCGGTCATTGTGATCCCAGGCATTCTCGGAAGCCGTTTGATCGATCCTGAGTCAAACCGTGTGATGTGGGGTGCGTTTGGTGGCAACTTTGCAGACCCGTCGGAGAAAGAAGGAGCGCTGATCTGTGCGCTACCGATGGCGGAGGGCAAGCGACTCGATGAACTGCGAGATGCAGTCATCGTGGAGGGTTCATTGGATCGTTTTAAGGTCAAACTCTTCTTCATTCCGGTGGAGATGAACGCCTACCTGAACATTCTTGGTACATTGGGCGTTGGTGGATACCGGGATGTGGACCTTCCGTATGACAAAATCGATTACGGGGACGACCATTTTACCTGTTTCCAGTTTGCCTATGACTGGCGCCGATCCAATGTCGAGAATGCCATCCTGTTAAAGGACTTTATTGAAGAAAAGCGCGATTACGTTCAGACGCAGATGAAGAAGAAGTTTGGTGTTAGCAATCACGATGTGAAATTTGACATCGTGGCTCATTCCATGGGTGGGCTGATCACGCGATATTTTCTTCGCTATGGAGATCAACCACTACCAGAAGACGGATCCCTCCCGACCCTGACATGGGAAGGTGCGAAACATGTGGATCGTGTGATCCTCGTGGGCACGCCGAGTGCCGGTTCTTTGTTTGCCCTAGAGAAACTTGTGAAGGGTTTACCGACTGCTCCGACGCTCCCGACCTATCCACCTGGTGTCATTGGAACGTTCCCGTCGATCTACGAACTATTGCCCCGTCCGCGGCACAGTGCATTGGTGAATGCTGACGACCCAACGGCGTCCGTTGATTTTATGGAGTTGCAGTTGTGGCAGATGATGGGGTGGGGCCTGGCTGATCCGAAACAGTCGAAAGAGTTGAAGCGTGTGTTGCCTGAGATTGAAGATGAGACGGTACGACGCAGGATTGCGCTAGATCATCTGGAAAAATCTCTGACGAATGCCGAACGTTTTCATGCGGCATTGGATGTTCCGGCGAAGCCCCCAGCTGGCACAGAACTCTTTCTTGTGGCCGGCGATTCGGTGCCGACCCCTTCTGTGTTCAAAGTCGACTTGATCAAGGGTGGTCTGTCGTCAGAACGAGATGCGCCTGGTGATGGAACCGTGATCCGACAGAGTGCTCTGATGGATGAGCGGATGGCTGGGAATTGGCGACCGTATTTGGATTCTCCAATCGCCTGGGATCGCGTCAACTTCATGTTCAACGACCATATTGGTATGACGATGGATCCGAATTTTGCGGATAACATTCTTTATATTTTGCTCGAAGAGCCTCGTAAGTAATCCCTGGCATCAATCGAAGAAGATACGCACGTCGTAACCGCTACCGAACTCCTCAAACACCTCCAGCACGGTGGTACGTCCTTCAACCACATCGATATCTCCGCGGAAGTTGCTGCGTCCACCCTGTTGTTCGAGCACGACCCGATACACACCTGGGTCTAAATCGTAGGCGGGATTTTCGTCCTCGCGCGCGTCAGGCTGAACACGGCCGTCAAAAAATACCGAGATGTGATCGGTCGTTTCATTGTCGACGATGATCGCGCCCTGACCTGCCGGCGACACATGATCAAAATTTTTGTCGTCATCGTCGTCAAATTCGCAACCTGTAAGGCAGGTCCCAGCTAGGCAGAGCCATAGTCCAGTCATCACGGAAACGGTGCGTAGCGAAACCCCGAGTCTCTTCATACAACGAAACGTAACACAATCGCTCCGATGTGACGAGGCCGGGTCACAGAAGACCACGTTTTGCATCCCAGGGTTACGAACCCATCCCACTCAACATGTGGAGAATGGCCCTCACGCTTTTCTAATGCATTCCTCATTGTTGCCTTGCGAGGGGAAGGTATACCCTTTCGAATCATGGCTGGAGAATCTATTCAACTTATTGAAGATGATGAGAACATCGTCGAGCTCATGACGTACAACCTGGAAAAAGCTGGGTATGTCGTGACTGCCTCAACCGATGGTCTGTCTGGTCTCAAGGCATGTCAAGAGAACCACCCAGACGTTGTTCTGTTGGACCTCATGTTGCCTGGGATGGATGGGCTCGATGTGTGCAAGTCCCTGAAGCAAGAACCGAGAACCCTGGATATCCCGATCATCATCATCTCGGCCAAAGGGGAAGAATCGGATGTGGTCATTGGGCTGGAACTTGGTGCAGACGACTACATGGCGAAGCCCTTTAGTCCCCGGGTGTTGTTGGCCCGTTTGAAGGCTGTGCTGCGGCGCCGTACGCTTCAAGAGCCAGATGACAATGAGGTGCTGCATGTGGCGGAGATCAGGATCGATCCAGGTCGCCATCGCGTGACGGTCGGCGGAGAGGTGGTTGCTTTGACCCCGACGGAATTTGGCCTCTTGCACCTGTTGGCGCGCCGTCCTGGTTGGGTGTTAACGCGGCAAAAAATTGTAAACGGGGTGCGAGGCCATGACTATGCCGTCACAGAGCGATCTGTCGATGTCCAAATTGTCGGCCTGCGCAAGAAACTGGGGACCGCAGCCCGGCATGTGCAAACCGTGCGAGGCATCGGTTATCGCGTGCAGGAAGCTGAGTAATTGGAAGAATTTTGCGTGAGGGCACGTTTTAGGAAATCGAGGCCGACCCTTTTCTGGCAGGTTTATGTCGGGTGCCTATGTGTGTCTTTGCTGTCTCTTGTCGGTGTGTCCTTCTATGCGTTGCAGTCCGGGGCGAAGGCCCGCACCAACCAGGTTCTTGCGGATCTCACGGCTCGGGCCCATTTTGCGGTTGAGGACATGAAACTCGGTGTGGGGTCGTCTTCGGCAGAGGAAATCGACGCCTATTGCAAGAAGATTGGCGAAAAGACTGGAACCCGTATTACACTTATGACAGCAGATGGGCTGGTCCTCGGAGATTCCATGGCCAATCCCCCAGACATGGAACCACACGGAGATCGGCCTGAATTTCGACAGGCGCTCGAAGAAGGGGTAGGGACCTCCCAACGGTACAGTGGCACCTTGCAGCGGGACATGCTCTATTTGGCCATGCGCGTGGACCAGACAGATACTGCGATTGCGGCTGTCCGAGTTTCGTTGCCCCTTCTCAGCATGCGGCAGGAATTTGCGCAAAAGCGGAAGAACATGGTGGCAGCTACATTGTTCATCGGCTGTCTAGCTGCGTTGGTCAGTGCCTGGATCACCCGCCGGATCACGTTTCCGTTGCAGGTCGCCCAGCACGGGGTACATCGTTTTGCCGGGGGCGATTTCTTTCATCGTCTTACGATTCCAGATCAACAGGAAGTCGCGGACCTTGTGTTGGGACTGAATCACATGGCCGAGACGTTGGAGCGGCGAATGCGGACGATCCGCGAACAGGGGGAGGAAGCAGCGGCTATTCTCGCCGGGTTGGTTGAGGGTGTGTTGGCTGTGGGTCCGAATGACCGATTGCTCAAGATCAATGCGGCTGCTGCCGACTTGTTACGCATCGATCTCGACCGGGTCGAAGGCCGCCCCATCCACGAAGTACTGCGACATGCCGATTTGCTGAACACGATTCAGCGGTTGCGCGATAGGGTAGGGAGTGAGAGTCGCGACGTCCAACTGCAGGGCGTGGAGGAGAGAATTTTGGAAGTCAATGGATCGACCCTCCCTACCGAGGAGGGCATGCAGGGTAGTGTCATTCTGGTGCTGCATGACGTAACCCGACTGCGCCGTCTACAAAGGGTACGTCGTGAGTTTGTCGCCAACGTATCTCACGAGTTAAAGAGCCCGATTGCCTCGATTATGGGATTTGCGGAAACGCTGACAGATGGCGCCATCGAGGATCCGGAGAAGGCGAAACGTTTCCTTGGCATCATCGAGCATCAATCGCATCGCATGTACAACATCGTAGAGGATTTGTTGCAGTTGTCCCGCATTGAAGACGGCTCTGTCCTTGGCGAAACCTGTCGCGAAAAAACTTCGATCCGACCCATTTTCGAGGCAGCCATTCAACAGTGTTCATGTCGGCTCGACGAAAAGACCATGCGGTTGCAGCTCGATTGTGACGAGACGATTGAAGCTCATGTCAATCCACCGTTGTTGGAACAAGCGATGGTGAATCTGATCGATAACGCGGTGAACTACAGTACACCGAATTCCGAAGTCCTTGTGCAAGCTGTGATTGAGAATGAACAGTTGGTTGTGAATGTGTCTGATCAAGGAGAGGGCATCCCACAGGAGCATCTGCCACGTTTGTTTGAGCGATTCTATCGTGTCGACAAAGCACGCAGTCGGGAAGTCGGTGGCACGGGACTTGGTCTTGCGATCGTAAAACACATCATGCAAGCCCACCGTGGAAACGTATCGGTTACCAGTACCTTTGGCAAAGGTAGTACATTCACCCTTTGGATTCCGGTTGCCTGACGGGGCGACCTTGCCGGAAGGAATTGTCCATCGTGTGGACCTTTCTCTCCAACTTGTGGAATTTTTCCTCCGCTGGTATTCCTCGCACAGTTTTTATCGGGGCCTCATCAAACGCTAATGATAGCGACGTAACTTGTGCTCACATAACAGAGATGTACCAGTACTTCGCCGAAGCGGTCGACGGTTGAAACGGAACGTAGTAAGGAGTCAAAAAATGATCAGGCAGAAGATGGTTTTGCTAACCACTGTCCTTGTGACAGTTGTCGTAACGAACCTGGCCCACGCGGAAGAGGAAACATCCTGGGCGGATACGATTTCAATGAAAGGGGACTTGCGGCTGCGGCATGAATGGATCGATAAGGAAGGCAGTGACGTCCGCAATCGTTGGCGCCTCCGAGCTCGACTGGGCATCAAGGCGCAGCCAACTGATGAAATCACTGTCCACGCTCGGTTGGCTAGTGGCAACAATGACCCGGTGTCGTCGAATCAGACGCTGGACGATGGGTTCAGTACCAAGGACTTCGGGCTGGATCAATTCTATCTGGACTGGACACCGGAGTCGCTGGCAGGTCTGCATCTCCTTGGCGGTAAAATGACGAATCCGTTCTTTCGCACCGGCGACCTCATCTGGGATAGTGATCTCAACCCTGAGGGTCTTGCGCTACAACACAGTGTGGAGGTCGGTGGTGGAAATCTGATGCTCAACGCCGGTGCATTCCAAGCGGACGAGCGTTCATCGGCCGACGACACCTTTCTCTTTGGAGGCCAGGCAGCTGGTGAGTTTGAGGTTGCCGATGGAGTGAAACTAACGGCTGGGTCCAGCTACTACTATTGGGACAACATGAATGGTTTTCCGCCCTTGGTCGATGCGGCCGACTCGTTCGGCAATAGCACGCGAAACATCGGTGATGAAGAGAACCCGTCCCTGGTATACGCCAATGATTTCGGCGAACTGGAATTCTTTGTCACTCTGAACATGGACGTCGGCATGTCGCTCAAGGTGTATGGCGACTATGTGCTGAATACCGAGGCGAATGACAAGGATACTGGGTTTTTGTTCGGTGCGACCTTAGGCAAAGCGAAGGATCCGGGTTCGTTTGCCATCGACTACAACTACCGAGACCTGGAGGCAGACGCGGTAGTCGGTGCCTTCACAGACTCCGATTCGTTTGGTGGTGGTACGAATGGGGAAGGACATCGTTTCAAACTGAAGTACCAAATGGCGAAGAACTTACAGGCGGGAGCCACCTACTTCTTGAATTCGATCGATCCCGACGTGTCGAACAAGGACTTTGATCGGGCACAGATTGACTTGGTGGTGAAGTTTTGAGGACTGTACAACGAAAACATGTAACAACCATGGAGAAGGAGAGGCGAAGCATGAAAATTAGCCAATGGATAGCAGGGGTGTTCCTCGGTATTGGGGTGGCCGTTTCGGCTCAGGCGCAATCAGAAGTGGTTGCAGGGTTGACCGTCTATGAGAAGGTCGATGGTGTAGCCGGCAACTTGAACAGTATTGGGTCCGATACGTTGAACAACCTGATGACCTACTGGGCGGAAGAGTTCCGCAAGCTGTACCCGAATGTGAACATCCAGATCGAAGGAAAGGGTAGTAGTACGGCTCCCCCGGCGCTCATGGAAGGCACGGCACAACTTGGCCCGATGTCCCGCAAAATGAAAGATGGCGAGATGGAAGGGGTCGAGAAGAAGGTTGGCTACAAGCCGACAGCTATTGTGGTCGCATTCGACGCTTTGACTGTGTACGTGAACAAAGACAATCCGATGACGTCGATGTCCTTGCCGCAGGTAGATGCGGTATTCTCGAAAACGCGCAAGTCGGAGTACCAAGAAGACATCGTAACTTGGGGACAGCTTGGGCTGCCGGACAAATGGGCCGGTCTCCCGATCAGCCTGTATGGTCGTAACGCTGCGTCCGGAACCTATGGTTTCTTTAAGAAGAAGGCCTTGTACAAGGGCGACTACAAGGACACGGTAAAAGAGCAGCCTGGCTCCGCGTCAGTGGTGCTCGGCGTCACCGAAGACAAGGCTGGTGTCGGGTACTCAGGAATTGGCTACGTCACGTCCGGCGTCAAGGCGATTGCCTTGTCGAAGACTGTGGACGGTGATGTGTTTGAACCGAGCTACGACAATGTGTTGCAAGGTAAGTATCCGCTGGGACGCAGCCTTTATGTCTACATTCTGAGACAGCCGGGCAAACCGATTTCTGTCTTGCAGGAACAATTCCTGCGGTTGGTTTTGTCGAAGGTTGGACAGGAAATTGTGGTGAAGGATGGTTATTTGCCATTGCCCGCTTCGGTGGCCGCTCAGCAGCTCGAGTTGTTGGCGAAGTAGGTAAGAAACGAACGTTCATCTACCATGAAACGAAGCTCGACTCAACGTGCCTTGTTGGCGGATCGGATTGCCCACATTTTCATTACCCTGGGTGGGGTGGCGATCATTGCTGGTGTGGTCGGGATCCTCCTGCTCATTGCCCGTGAAGCGATACCGCTATTTCTGGCTCCGGCTTCCGAACATGCGTCGTCGTTTGTGGTCGAGACGGAGGTCGAGGCTCTGGCTGTCGGCATGGATGAGTATGGCGAAACCGGCTTTCTCCTTTATGCTGACGGGCGAGTGCAGGTCCACCGATTGGCTGACGGGGAAGTTGTCCACGAGCTTGCGTTATCATCATCGGATGGATCTGTCCTTGAAAGGGTGTTGCCTAATGATGATGGCACGTTGACCTGCGTGTGGGGTCATGGTGGTGTCACCATCGAGGATGTTGCGTTTGCCCCAGAGTACTCTGCCGAAGGTGAGAGATCGATTGTCTGCCGGGTGGAGCGGTTGGCAGAGTTTGAAGCTGTGTCCACTTCGCCGGTGATGGACGCGGTCGCCGTGTGTGATCGGGAGGCAGGGGCCACGGCAGTGATTCGCTATGCCGATGGAACCTGTACCCTATTTCAAGAAACGCGTGACGAGGATTTGTTCGGAAACGTTATCTCCGAGATGGAGCTGTCGTCGCTGACGTTGCCGGATGAGGCAATGTTGGCACGGATGGCGATGTCGCCTGAGGGTAGGTGGTTGGTTCTGGGCACGGCATCGGGGGACCTGTTGGGATGTCGGCTTGACCGTCGTTCATTGCCTAAGCGTTTTGAGCGAACGTTCGTGTCCAAAGATCAATCGGAGGTGACGGCATTGTCGTTCGTGTTGGGTGGTGAATCGCTTGCGGTGGGCACGGAGGATGGGGCTTATTCGGTATGGTCCCGCACCCCGGTAGAGAAGGGTGCGAATCAGAAGAAATTGTCGAAGATCCACGAGCTTAAGCCGTTGTCCGGGAGGTTGGTCGCGATCCAGCCGTCTCGTCGCAACAAGTCCCTGTTGGGCATCACCGACGTTGGAGGGTTGCGCTTAGACCATATGACGAGTGAGCGGAACTTGCTGAACCTGTCAATGCATGAACCGATGCGCCTGGCATCGCTCTCGCGGCGTGGCAATGGCTTGATTGCTGTCGATGGAAAGGAACAGGTTCACGTATGGATGGTGGACAACCCGCATCCTGAGACCAGTCGTCGAACTCTCTTAGGGAAGGTGTGGTACGAGGGGTATCCCCAACCGGACTACACGTGGCAATCCTCCTCGGCTAGTCATGACGCAGAACCGAAGCTGAGCCTGATACCGCTTATCTTTGGGAGTTTAAAAGGGACGTTGTATGCGATGTTGCTAGCCGTCCCTTTGGCATTGTTCGGCGCCCTGTACACCAGCCAGCTGACCACTCCGACGGTGCGCAACCTGGTCAAGCCGACGGTCGAGATCATGGCGGCGATCCCGTCGGTAGTCGTCGGGTTCCTCGCTGCATTGTGGTTTGCACCGTTGGTTGAGCGGAATCTCTCGGCCTTTCTGTTGGCGGCTATCCTGTTGCCAGCCTGTTTCATCGTATCGCTACTGATATGGCAGATCTTGCGCCGGATCTCTTGGTTGCGTCGGATGGAGGAAGGGTATGAGTTCCTGGCTGCAGTGCCGATTCTGGTCTTGTCCGGTTGGTTGACTTATTTGGCCGCGCCTTGGTTTGAGCAATCGTTGTTTGGCGGCAATGTGCAGCAATGGCTGTACGACATGGCGGGGGTGCGCTACGACCCACGCAACTGTGTGATTATTGCCTTTGCTCTGGGATTTGCTGTGATTCCCATTGTCTTCACGATTGCAGAAGACGCCTTTTCTAATGTGCCACGGAGTTTGACCGCCGGTTCGCTGGCACTAGGAGCCAGTCGCTGGCAAACGGTGTGGCGGGTCGTGTTACCGTCGGCCAGTCCTGGCATCTTTGCGGGAACGATGATCGGATTTGGCCGTGCCGTAGGAGAGACCATGATCGTACTCATGGCAACCGGCAATACCCCAATCATGGATTGGGGTCCGTTTAATGGTATGCGAACTCTGTCGGCCAATATCGCCGTGGAAATTCCTGAAGCGCCGCATGGCGGCACGCTCTACCGGGTGTTGTTCTTGTCGGCTATTGTCTTGTTCCTTGTGACATTCGTGTTGAATACGATGGCGGAACTGGTGCGCCAGAGGTTGCGAGAGAAATATGGGAAGTTTCAGTAATGAAAAAATTTTGGTCACAGGGAGAACAGTATGTGTGGATCAGCGGAGCAACGTTATCGTTCACCCTGTTGATCACGCTGGTACTCATTCTTGTCGTGATTGCCAATGGTTTTGGCGTCTTCTGGCCGCAGCAGGTGGAGGTCTTGACGTTGCAGGACGGTACCCAGGTGCTGGGACAGAGGGTCAAGAAGGAGCAGGCCTTCGACGGGACCGAGAAGGTCCAGTTCAAGGTCGGCAATCGGGATCTGTATGGGCTCGACTTTACCTGGGTGATCCAGTCGAACATCGTGTCCGTCACAACCCCGTCCGACATCTGGGTCATCGAGCGACAGGAATACGGAAACTTCTATGGCTTTCTGGAGACGGTTGACGGGGAACCTTTGACGAATGTGTCCCTGGAGCAACAGCTCGCGTCCATCGCTCCGGATCTTGCGCAGTTGGAAGATATCAAGAAAGACATTGTGCGCACGAACCGTCGCTCGGAGCGGTTTCGCAACAAGGTCCTGAAGCTGATCTACCATAGCGTTGCTGAAACCGACCCGGAGGTGGAGCGATTGCGCGCGAAATTGGCGGATGGAAAAGATGTCTTCGCCCAGGCGATGAAGCGGCAGAACGACGTGGCTGAGCGGTTGGAACCAGTGCTCGTGCAGTTGCGTGACATCGATGGCCGTAGCAAGACGATGCCGTTGCAGGAACTGGTGAAGGCCTACCAGCCAAACCAGATGAACCTAGCAGCTCGGGTTTTGTTCTACCTTGGAAAGATCCGCGAGCTGTTGCTGGATGAACCCCGCGAATCGAATACCGAGGGCGGCTTGTTTCCGGCCATCTTCGGGACGATCACACTCGTCTTTCTGATGAGCCTACTCTCCTTCCCGCTTGGTGTACTCGGTGGTGTGTACTTGCGAGAAGTTGCCAAGGACGGTGTTGTGGTGAGGCTGGCCCGTATTGCCGTGAACAACCTCGCTGGGATTCCGTCCATTGTTTATGGCGTGTTTGGGCTTGGTTTCTTTGTCTATGGTGTGGGTGGTACCATCGATACCCTGTTCTTCCCGGAACGCTTGCCGACGCCCACTTTTGGCACAGGCGGTATTCTCTGGGCTGGCTTGACGCTGGGCATTCTCACGGTGCCGGTCGTGATTGTGGCCACCGAAGAAGCTTTCGGCGCCATTCCACGCGGAGTGCGGGAGGCGTCGTTGGCGTTGGGGGCGACCAGGCTCCAAACCTTGGTGAAGGTGTTGTTCCCGATGGCGACGCCGGGAATTTTGACCGGGTTCATTCTCGCCATGTCACGTGCAGCCGGTGAGGTCGCGCCGTTGATGATTACGGGCGTGGTGAAACTGGCACCTTCTCTACCGTTGGACGGACATGCGCCGTTCTTGCATTTGGACCGGAAATTTATGCATCTTGGTTTTCACATTTACGATATTGGGTTTCAGTCGCCAAACGTGGAGGCGGCTAAGCCCATGGTCTATGTGACCACATTGCTGTTGGTGCTGGTTGTGCTGTTGATGACCAGTTTCGCGATTTGGCTGCGAAACCGAATGACGGAGAAGGTGAAGTTGAAGGGGTTTTAGGGAGTCCGGATGGAAACAATTTCAAACGGCCAAGTGACCGTGAATGCCGATGTGGTGATCGAGCATCCTGAGATCGAGCTGCGTGATGTCAGTGTCTACTATGGGTCTGCTCAAGCGGTTGATGATGTGTCGATGGATATACCAGATCGACAAGTCACGGCCTTAATCGGTCCGTCAGGTTGTGGCAAGTCGACCTTGTTGCGCTGCTTCAACCGGATGAACGACCTGATCGATTCAGTGCGCGTGGTTGGG
Source organism: Phascolosoma agassizii (assembly GCA_035593235.1). Lineage (NCBI taxonomy): Eukaryota > Metazoa > Annelida > Sipuncula > Phascolosomatiformes > Phascolosomatidae > Phascolosoma > Phascolosoma agassizii. Next base: position 76,263 of record JAVJHY011945291.1, read on the forward strand.
AGCATCCAGGTTTGTGGTGACGAAATCAATCGAGAGGGGGTCAATGTGATTGATCTTCGGCGCAGGGTAGGGATGGTGTTTCAGAAATCGAATCCGTTTCCGAAGACCATCTACGAAAACACCGTATACGGTCTGCGTATTTCAGGGATGAACGATCGGTCCGCACTGGACGAAGCCTGTGAGAAGAGTTTGCGGGGTGCGGCGTTGTGGGACGAAGTGAAGGATCGGTTGCACGAATCTGCCCTTGGATTGTCTGGTGGTCAGATGCAGAGGTTGTGTATTGCACGAGCTATTGCGGTGAATCCGGAAGTCATCTTGATGGACGAACCCTGCTCTGCACTGGATCCGCGCTCCACCACCCGGATTGAGGACTTGATAGGTGGGTTACGGGAAAACTATACCATTGTGATTGTCACGCATAATATGCAGCAGGCGTCACGTGTATCGGACTACACCGCATTTTTGTACGAGGGAGCGCTCATTGAATTCGGTGTCACCGAGACGTTGTTTACCCGTCCCTCCCAGAAGCAAACGGAAGACTATATTACGGGTAGGTTTGGATAATACCAGTCACTGCAACAAATCGGTATACCGATTACCGATTTGTTGCAGTGACTGGTATGAGTACGCGAGGAACGAGAATCATGTCAAAACACTTACAGCATGAAATTGAGAGATTAAAGAAGCAACTGCTCAGTATCAGTGCGTTGGTGGAACGCAATCTGCATCGAGCCGTCAAATCGGTACAGGAAAAAGATGCTGAGGAGGCAAAACGGACGATGGCGGCTGACGATGAGATCGATCAGAAGGAGGTCGACCTGGAGGAAGATTGCCTCAAAACCTTAGCGTTACATCAGCCAGTGGCCAATGATCTTCGATTCATTGTGGCTGTGCTGAAGATCAACAACGACCTTGAGCGAATCGGAGACCTGTCCGTGAATATGGCGGAGCGGGCCTTGTTGTTGGCCAAGACGGGATTTCCAGATGTGAAGATGGATTTCGCAGGGATGGCGGCGAAAGCTCAGAAGATGTTACGTGATAGCCTCGACGCGTTGGTGCGCAGAGATTCGGACCTAGCGCGAACCGTGTGTGCTGCGGACGACGAAGTAGATGAGATCAACCGTGATATCTATGCAGCGGTTAAAGATGGGATCCGCCAATACCCTGAACATATCAACTCGCTGATTCATCTCCTGTCCATTTCGCGACACCTCGAGCGTGCCGCAGATCATGCGACAAATATTGCGGAGGATGTCGTGTATATGGTGGACGGCGAAATCATTCGTCACCGTACGGAAGAGTACGACACATAGGATGTGTTCTTTCGTTAGAAATATTCAATTTGTGTAAAACATACATATTAAACGTTTTAAACAAAACAATCTACTCGTGACCAGTTTCAACCTTTTCGCCAACCGAAATCCGTGACAGGCTTTGCACGGTATGCACTTCTTTAAAGGCGACAAGTCTTTCGTCGTTTTTTCTTTGGACTTGAAACCGTGCGGCTTTCTGCACCATTTGCCTGTGAGGGAGTGGCCTCGGGACCTATCGGCTTGAACGGGGATGCCCATCATTGGCATCCGATAAGTGGGAGAGTACTTATGACAGTGAATCGTTTTGTCTTATCTTTTTTTTCGGCCTTTTTCTTATCCGTTTGGTTAGGGTCCATTTCTGTGGTGCATGCGGCCAACATCATCTGGGTGACAGCCAATTCCGATGCGGTTAACCCACCGTCGCCGGACGATATTGGTTGGAATACTCTTTTGACGTCGGCCGGACACACAGTGGACCGGAGAACCATGAATGACCTGGATGTCAACAATGTGGACTTTGCCGATTTAAACATGGCCGATCTGGTCATCGTGAGCCGGGATTACAACAGCGAGGACCTCGCGAATAACGATTTGGAGATCAAACGTTGGAACGGAGTTTCCTCGCCTATGATCAACCTAAGTGCGGTTGTCGTTCGAAGGACTCGATGGAATTGGGTCATAGAAAACGTGGCCAATGTGGTTGGAGCTCTGGAGGCCAGCAATCCGAATCATGCGATCTTCGAGAATGTTTCATTGGATCTTTTCAATCAGGTTCTCATTCACGAATCGGTCGTCAATACGGTCGGTCTCATCGGGGCCGGAAATGGGACGGTATTGGCCGAGGATAGTGGGAGCGGACAGGTATGGATTGCCTATTGGGAGGCCGGTGTGGAATTTTATCCTGGGGCGGGCCAATATGCAGGTGGGGCACGGTTGTTTCTTGCCGCTGGGGACGTGAACAACAACCCTGCCGGGGCGGAAAATTTCAACGCGGACGGGGAGCAATTGTTTCTCAATGCAGTCGACTACATGTTGGCCGAAACCCAGGCTAAAATCACCTTTTCTGGATATGGGAGAAATCAGACTCTAACCAATTTTCCTCTTCTCGTTACGTTAAGCACGAATCTACCCAACTTCGATTACAGTGGTTTTTCCCATACCAATGGGTACGATCTTCGGGTATGGGATTCCAATCAGACGGAAAACCTGAATTATGAAATTGAGTCATGGGATACAAACGGACTATCGTATGTCTGGGTTCAGGTGCCTGAGTTGGTTACTTCCAATACCTCGATTCAACTCAGCTGGGGCAACGTCTCTCCTACCAACCAGCCGGCATATACCACAAACGGTGCTGTTTGGTCGGAAGGGTATGAAGGGGTCTGGCATATGAACGAGACGAACTCGCTCGATTCATCCGCCTTCATGCGGCATGGAACAGGTTCAGGCGAACTTGCGGTTGTGGTTGGACAGGTCCATTCCGCGATCACCTTTGATGGCACAAACGGACAGATCAACATCACTGACTACAACGGAGTTCTTGGCGCCTCCAACCGTACGGTCAGTTCTTGGGTTAGAACGGTGGACCCCGATGGTGCCTTTGTTCATTGGGGAAACGATGCTGTCCTCGGAGAGAGCTTCACGTTGGGCGTTCAGACCAACCATGGAACGTCGGGAGCGATTCAGGCAGGGGTGGCTGGGGGGTATGTTGTCCATGATCAGGACGTCCGAGATGACCAGTGGCATCACACAGCTGTCTCCTTCGCGGATGATGGTTCTCCCACGATTGCCGAAGCGAGTCTCTATGTGGATGCCATCGCCGGCAATAGTGGATCGAGTAACGGAGCTGTCGATACCGTTTCCAATCAGGTTGTCCGGTTTGGTAACGATTTCATCAGTCGCTATTTCCTCGGAGAGTTGGATGAACTTAGGATATCGAGTGTGGCCCGTTCTTCCAACTGGATTTGGGCTGTGTATCAGAACATGGCTTCGAACAGTGTTTTTGGCGGGTATACGTCGGTGACGAACCTGGGGCTGGTCCCCACGGTCATCAATCTTCCCGCGACCAACGTCACTCAGAGCAGCGCTTCACTGAATGCGACGCTCGGGGGCGATATTACCGAGCATACGGTGGTTGCTTATTGGGGCTTGACCGACGGGGGTACAAATACGGCCGCTTGGTCCAACAGTAGTTTGGTGGGAACCTTTAATCCAACGTCGAACAGGTTCACGTTCCTCGCGACTGACATGCTTCCGTCTACGACCAACTTTTTTACCTTCCAGGCCACTAACTTTGCCGGTTCTGTGTGGGCTGCATCTTCTCTGTCTTTCACCACCGGACCTCCGGTTTCTCCGGTGGTGGACAACGATCCGGGGGCCACTACGAAGGTCGGTTCTGCTGCGCTGCAGGGGACGCTGACTGAGGGAGAGCCAGCGGATATCACGATCTACTGGGGCGAAGACGATGGGGGCACGGATCCGGTGGCCTGGGACCATGCGGCCGACCTTGGCATGCAGTTCGATGGACCCTTCTCAACCACAGTGACGGGCCTCTTTTATGGTGTCCACTATCTGTACCGAACCTTCGGGTCCAACAGTGTCGGGTCGGGTTGGGCGAATGCAGCTACGAACTTCGAGTCCTTGTCGCCAGCCCTTGGGGTTGATCATTCTTGGAAGGTCTCAGCTTATGATACATTGTCCGGAACCGAACAGCTTGATCCCATCGCGAATCTCCTCGACGCCGTGCCGACTGGGACCCATGTCTTTACCAACAGCTTTTTTGATTATGACGATTTTTTCGACTTTCAGGCCGATTATCCTTCTTTAACCGAGGGGGATACCTTTTCTTTGCTTTGGGAGGGTACGATCGTCATCGATGCAGCCTCCACCGGAGTCTATACCCTGGCCACAGCCAGTGATGATGGCAGTGTCTGGTATGTGGATCTCAGTGGGGATGGTGATTTTGATGATCCTGGAGAATTGATCGTGGACAACAACCGGAGTCAGGTCCGGACTGAGATGCTGGGTGTCGTGACGCTGGATGTGGCTCGCTGTTACAGCACAGTGATCGCTTATAGTGAATTTAGTGATGGGGAGAACATGGAGGCGAAGGTTGGGGTAGGCACCAATTTGACTTACGCCGCCCTCAACTTTGTCGATGGTTCCATCCTGTCCGCCGATCCGTTTTTCAGCGATTGTACAAACGACGTGCTAGCACTGATGAATCTACGTCCTTCCACGATCGCAACGGGTAACGCGACAATCAACGGTCGCTTGAAGGCTCCGGAATCGGTGTTCGATGTCCATCTGTTCTACGGAACAGTCGATGGAGGAACGAACGAGCTTGCCTGGAGCAATCAGCTGTTCTACGGAAGTGTGACCAATGAGACGTCCATCGAGTTGGGTCAGGTCGTGACCGGACTGCAATGTGCGACAACCTATTTCTACACTTGGCGAGCCACGAATGTCGCGACCGTTATGTGGGCGGAGCCTTCGGAAACGTTTGTATCGGAGGCGGAAGTGAGCAACAAGCCTGGTCCGATACCTGATGTCGGGTTCGCGACCCTGAATGGAACCCTTGGCGCCGGTGAGCCGGCTGACGTCACCATCTATTGGGGCGATAACGATGGGGGAACTAACCAGGCTGGATGGGATAACGCCATTACCTTTCTCCACCAAGGTCTTGGTCCGGTTTCATCGACGGTCAGCGGTTTGTTGTTTGGGGTGGACTATTCGTATCGACTGTATATGACGAATGACGCTGGTGAGGCCTGGGCGAATAGCACTGCGAATTTTGGATCCCTGGATTCGTTGATTCAGCAGGCGGATGTCGCTTGGCTCTATTCGACGAATAAAGCAGGTGGGTCCAAGATTCTGAATACGGATACCAACCTTACGTCGCTGGATTGGAATGTCCATGAAATGAAGGAACCTCTGTTTTCATTGAGTTCGACCAATCCGGCCCACTTGATGGTGAACCAAGCGGGGGATTATCTAGTCGCTTTCACCTTGCCGATGACAAACAGCAACCGATCGGTGAATAATCAACGAACCTGTGTCCGGGCTGAATTGTATGTCGATGGTATTGCTCAAGGGAGCTTGGGCGCGATCGGAGAATCATCGTATATGCGAGGCTTTGAAACCGATGTGTCCGGTCACTATAACTCATCGGACCACTTTGCTGCGCTCATCCCGAATGTCGCCGCCAATTCGACTCTTGAAATTCGTCTGCAGAGCACGGCCGAAAATTTCGGAGAAGCAGAAATGCAGCAGGCGAGTCTCTACGTGGAAGCCGTGGAGACCTCTCGAACTGTTTTTGCTGCTGTCACGACCGATGGTGGCCAGGACATGACACCGGACACGGAGAGGACGGTTGAATGGGAAGAAACTGTACGCAGCGCTAGTGGCATTACACACGCCGTGAACACATCCAATATTGTGCTGGACACATCTGGCGCTTACTTGGTTTTTGTGAACATGCCGTATACCGGGACAGGTCCAAGGGAAAGCGCTCGACTTCGGGTGAAACTCGACGGTGTGACGGTACCTGGTGGTCAGGCCAAACAGGGATACATTCGCGCCTTCGGCGGTCACAACGACGCATCTGTTCATTGGTCGGGGATGGTCGTGGCTAGCAATGCGAATCAGAATCTGACGATCACGGCGGAACGTGAGACAATCTTGGCCACGGACACTCCGATCGCCAATGGCCGAATGTCGATCGTTGTCGAAAAGGTCGATGTTGATTCCGATGTCTTTTTCAGCCGTGCCATACAAGTGACGGTCGATGACGACAACTGGAACCAGGATCCGCCAGGGCAACAGGTGGAGTGGGAAACCGATGTTGTGATCGATGATGTGGTCTATACCCACGACGTGGCTACTCCGGAAGAAATCGAGATTGAAACGTCGGGGGACTATTTGTTGGTGTACAATGATTCATTGGTTTCAATAGGAACCGTCCGACCCAATCCGGTTGTCTCCATCGAGGTGGACGGAGTCCCGGTTTCCGGGGCTGAAACGAAAACGCATTTCATCAGAAGTTCGAACGGTCATATCGAGTCATCTGCATCTCTCGTTTTTTACCTAAACGATTTGACGGCTGGTTCCACTGTTCGCGTTCATGTGGCCAGAGACGTCATGTCTGGCACAGTCAATGCCGATGACGAATCATTGTTCTTTTTGTGGCGAAAAACCGATAACCCGGTCTTAGATGAACCGGTGGTGACGAACATTACAACCACGACTGCCGACGTAAACGTGATGTTCGACGGAACTGGGGCTGTTTATGACGTGACCCTATATTGGGGCTCAACCGATGGCGGTATGAATGCCGGAGCTTGGAGCAATGCTGTTGTGATCGGATCGTTTACCAACCAAGCTTCGACCAATCTCAACCATGCCCTGTCCGGTCTTGTCACAGGCGGACTGTACTCTTTCTCCTGGCGTGCCTCCAATGGTGTGAACGATGTCTGGACGGATTCACGTTCTTTCTTCACCCTGGCCCCTCCGGTGGTTGAGAATGGAAGTGGCGCCACCCCTGGGAACGGGGTTGCGATCCTGGGAGCCAACCTTTCGCAGGGAGAGCCGGCGGATGTCTCCATCTATTGGGGTGACGATGACGGTGGTACCAATCGTCTCTCGTGGGACAGTGTCATTGATCTGGGATCTGCAACCAATGGAACCTATTCCAACCTTGTCACCGGTCTGACCTTCGGGGAGTCTTATTTTTACCGATCTTTTGCGACCAATACGTTAGGTGATGACTGGGCGACGACATCGATTGTCTTTACCACGCAACAACCTCTTGGCAACAGTCTTGCGAACGATCCTGTGACGTCTCTCACGCCAAGCTCCGGAGTCCTGAATGCATCGTTCAGCGGCTCAGGTTCAGTGTATTCCCTGTCTGTGTACTGGGGGCCGACAGATGGGGAAACCAACTCGGTTCTCTGGTCGAACTCTGTTTCGATCGGGACCTTTACCAATGTCGCATTGAGCAATGTGAGTTTTCTGGCTTCCGGTTTGGCGACGGGGCAACACTTTTTCGCGTGGCAAGCGAGTAATGATGTGGTCGATCTCTGGGCGCAACCTTCTCAAACTTTCTCGACCGATTTTTCCGTTCCCGTGGTGGATCACGGGGCCGGCGCGTCTGCTGGCACTGGCGAGGTGGTTCTGAACGGAAATTTGATTTCCGGTAATGTGGCCGATGTCATGATCTATTGGGGTGAAAACGATGGTGGTACCAATGCCGGGTTGTGGGAGAATTCGGTTGATCTTGGGCCCCAGAACGAAGGTCCAATTTCAGCATCTGTAACCAACCTGCTGTTCGGCCTGGAGTATGCTTACCGAGTTTTTGCGACGAATCTATTGGGCGGAACTTGGGCAGCGACGACAACGACCTTCCAGACCTTGAATCCTACGCCGATGATGACGGTGGATGCCAACCTTCGACTTTGGTTGGATGCTGAAGATAGTGAGTTCACGTTTACGTCGAATAACAATGTGGATGTCTGGATGGATCAATCTGGGAACGAGAATCATGCCATACGGGATGCTGGTGCAGGTGCCACGTCCATCCAACGGATCCCCAATGCTATCCATGGACAAGCTACGGTTCAGTTTGCAGGTGGCGCCCAAGATTATTTCAATCTAACAAGTGCGGTTGTTCTTAATACGGCGAGTGGCGGACCAGGTGGCAGTGCATTTGTTGTCGCCAAAACCACGGATGCTTCAGGTCAGGATACACTGATGTCGACCACGGCGAACCGACAGTTTTTCAGGCAAAGCGACAGTCTGGTTGTGTTGCACAATGGAACAGCGCCGGATCCTTCTATCAGCGGAGATAGTCTCACGTCGAACCGAGTTCGTTATGCCGATTTCAATTTCGACCGGGCCGAACGTATTCGTTATTTCGTGAACGGCAGTCCATTCACTGTGAACAACAATCAGAACCTAAACGAGGGTGGTTGGTTCCTGACCACTGTAGGTGGTGAGTCGGATGCAGGTTGTTGCGGTGACTGGAACGGGGACATTGCGGAAATACTCCTTTGGAACCGCGTTCTGACCGATCGTGAGCAGGAGGATGTTGGGGCCTACCTTGCACTAAAATACGACATTGCATCATCGTACCCGCTTCGCGGAAACATGGATGTGGTCAACTTGCCGGCCACGACGATCACGGACACGTCGGCTGACTTGAACGGAACGGTGACCACGCTTGGTGGTGTGTTGGATGTCGTGCTCTATTATGGACCGACCGATGGTGGAACCAACGAGTTGGCCTGGAGCAATTCCGTGGCGATAGGATCCTTCACGGATACAACGGAAAACATCAGTTTTGGCGTTGCAGGTCTCAGTGAAGATACCACGAACTATTATACGTTCCGTGGAAGCAATCTTGCCTATCAAGCCTGGGCTCAACCTTCTGTTTCTTTTACGACGACCACTTCTTGTGGCCCAGTCGATTTGGTCCTCACCAAGTCTGTGAGCATCACGAACCTGAACTCCGGTACCAACCTGGCTTATTCGATCGTGGTCTCGAACGCAAGTGTATGTGACGCCTCCGGGGTTGTCGTCACGGATACCTTGCCTGCGGAGGTTACGTTCCTCAATTCGGCCCCACCTGAGAACAGTCTGACCAATGGCCTATTGACCTATAACCTTGGCAATCTAGGCGCCAGTTCAAACGTGATGATCGAACTCAACGTTTCTGTGAATACAGGTGCGACCGTCACGGTAACCAACCTAGCTCAAGTGTCCACGTCCGACTCAGATACGAATCTGGTCAATAACGTTGCCACAGCCGAAACGACATTGCCGGACTCTGATCTGGACGACATACCGGACTTTGTGGATCCAGATGACGACAATGACGGTGCTTCGGACAGAGATGAACAAGTTGCAGATACGGATCCTGATGATCCCTTGTCCCTCTTGCGTATTCAGTCCGGCGAGGTGACCGGAGGTCAGGCTGAAATCACCTGGCAGGGTGGTGTGTTGGCGACGCAGTACCTGGAACGTTCGACCAATCTGTTCACCGGTACGGCATGGAGTCCTGTCTTTACGAACCTTCCGCCTACGCCGATCATGAACACCACGATCGATCCTAATACGATCACCAACTCAGAGATGTTTTATCGAATCATCGTTCCATGAGATGAAACAGGCCAACGGTGACTGGTGTTATCCTTGGAGATAAGGATCGGGCTTCAGTGAAGCCAGATCCTTATTATGTGTGATTCGTTAAAACTGCACATTAAGAATCTGGTTTTTCTCGTGAAGAATCAGCTTTGGAACATCCAATCCAGCCTATTGTCCGTTATCGAAACATCTTTCGTCTTTTGTATGGATTAGTTTTGATCGTTGGTACGAAACCGTGAAAGACTCTGCGTCTGATGTATTTCAGTTGCGGTTCCAATCTTTCTTCCCGTTGTCTCGTTGAACGCAATCGTATTGTTTTCGCTGTCTGCCGCGTGTTGTTGGCAATCGTGACCTTAACGTGGGGAAATGAACCAATCGTAGTCGATTAAGTTGGAGGTAAAGTTATGATCACGAACCGATTTGTCCTATCTAGTTTTACGACTTGTTTTCTATCCACCTGGTTGGGTTTCACCTGTGTGGCGCCTTCCGCTCCCACCATAAACAATGATCCTGGTTCTGTACCTGGAACCGGTTCGGCCCTCCTGCAGGGGACGTTAATCGACGGCGAGCCAGCGGATGTCACGATCTATTGGGGCGAGGAAGATGGGGGTACGAACGTGATCGCATGGGAGAACTCCGTCGACCTTGGCGCTCAGACAAACGGACCCTTCTCAACCACAGTGACCGGTCTCCTTTTTGGCATTCAGTATGCGTATAGGACCTTTGCGTCGAATATCACTGGGATAGCCTGGGCGAATAGCACGACGAATTTTGGATCGCTTGATTCGTTGGTTCAGCAGGCGGATGTCGCTTGGCTTTATTCGACGAAAAAAGCAGGTGGGTCCACGATTCTGAATTCTGATTCGAGCCTCACGCCGCTGGATTGGAATGTCCATGAAATCAAGGCATCTCTGTTTTCTTTGAATCCGACCGATCCAGCCCAGTTGGTTGTGAACCAAGCGGGCGATTATCTGGTCGCTTTCACCTTGCCGATGACAAACCGCAACCAATCGGTGGACAACCGAAGAACCTGTGTCCGAGCCGAATTGTATGTCGATGGCGTTGCCCAAGGTTCCTTGGGCGCGATCGGAGAATCATCGTATATGCGGGGGTTTGAAACCGGGGTGTCTCACTATAACTCATCGGATCACTTTGCTGCGCTCATCCCGAATGTCGCGTCCAATTCAACCTTTGAAGTTCGAGTACAGAGCACGGCCCTGAATTTTGGAGACGTGGAAATGCAGCAGGCGAGTCTCTACGTGGAAGCTGTGGATACCTCTCGAACTGTGTTTGCTGCTGTCACGACAGATGGCGACCAGGACATGACGCCGGAGACAGAGCGGACGGTTGTCTGGGAAGAAACTGTGCGCAGTGCCAGTGGCATTACACATGCCGCCAGTGCGTCCAATATTGTACTGGACACATCTGGCGCATACCTGGTTTTCGTGAACATGCCCTATACCGGGATCGGTCCAAGGGAAAGCGCTCGACTTCGGGTGAAACTGGACGGTGTGACGGTACCAGGTGGTCAGGCCAAACAGGGATACATTCGTGCTTTCAATGGTCACAACGACGCATCTGTTCATTGGTCAGGGATGGTTCTTGCTAGCAATGCGAATCAGACTCTGACGATTACGGCCGAACGTGAGACGATCTTGGCAACGACCACTCCGATTGCGAATGGCAGGATGTCGATCGTTGTCGAAAAGGTTGATGTCGATTCCGATGTCTTTTTCAGCCGCGCCACACAAGTGACGGTCGATGACGACAACTGGAACCAGGATCCGCCAGGACAACAGGTGGAGTGGGAAACCGATGTCGTGATCGATGAAGCGATTTATACCCATGAGCTGGGTACTCCGGAAGAAATTGTGATTGAAGCGCCGGGTGACTATCTGTTGGCGTACAACGATTCATTGGTCTCGGGTGGAGCCTTCCGAGCCAATCCGATGATCTCGATCGAGGTGGACGGAGTTCCTGTTTCCGGGGCTGAAACAAAAACGCATTTCATCAGAAACGCGAGCGACCATCTCGAGTCATCCGCATCTCTGGTTTTTTACCTGAACGACTTGATGGCCGGTTCCATCGTCCGGGTTCGTGTGGCAAGAGACGTCGTGTCTGGCACAGTCAATGCCGACGAGGATGCGCTGCTATTTCTGTGGAGAAAAACCGATAACCCGGTCTTAGCCAATCCGGTGACGACCAACATCACAAGCACAAACGCCGATCTAAACGTGACCTTCGACGGAATTGGTGCGGTCTATGATTTGGCCCTTTACTGGGGCCTCACGGATGGCGGTACGAATGCCGCAGCTTGGAGCAATGTAGTTGCGTTTGGATCGTTTACGAACCAAGTCTCGACCAATCTCAACCATGCCCTGTCTGGCCTTGTTACTGGTGGACTGTACTCTTTCTCCTGGCGGGCCTCCAATGGTGTAAATGATGTCTGGACTGATTCACGCTCCTTCTTCACCTTGGCACCACCGGTGGTTGAGAATGGAGACGGTGCGACCCCTGGAGATGGGGTCGCGACATTGGAGGCCAACCTTTCCCAGGGAGAGCCGGCGGGCCTCTCCATCTATTGGGGCGACAATGATGGGGGTACCAATCGTCTCTCGTGGGACAGTGTCATTGATCTGGGATCTGTCACCAATGGGACCTACTCCAATCTCGTCACGGGTCTAACCTTCGGTGAGCCCTATTATTACCGATCTTTTGCCACGAACACACTGGGTCGTGACTGGGCGACTACGTCCATCGTCTTTACCACGCAGCAACCAGTCGGCAATAGTCTCATGAACGATCTGGCGACATCTCTCACGCCAAGCTCTGGCGTCTTGAATGCATCCTTCAGCGGCTCAGGTTCTGTGTATTCTCTGTCTGTGTATTGGGGGCCGACGGATGGGGCAACCGATCCGGGTCTCTGGTCGAATTCCACAGTGGTTGGAACCTTTACGAATGTGTCATCGACCAATGTAAGTTTTCTGGCTTCCGGTTTGACGACGGGTCTACACTTTTTTGCGTGGCAAGCAACCAATGCAGTGGCCGATCTCTGGGCGCAACCTACCGAAACCTTCTCTACGATTTTTACGAGTCCTGTGGTGAATAACGGGGCCGGCGCGTCTGCTTTCATCGGTGGGGCCGTTCTGAATGGAGATCTGGTTGATGGTAACGCGGCCGACGTTACGATCTATTGGGGTGAAAGCGATGGTGGAACCGATGCCGGGTTGTGGGAAAATTCGATTGATCTTGGACCTCAAAACCTCGGTCCGGTTTCGGCACAGGTAACCAATCTTTTGTTTGGACTGGAGTACTTCTACCGAGTTTTCTCGACGAATGTGGCGGGTAGTGGTTGGGCGCCGGAAACAGACACGTTCAACACGTTGAATCCGACTCCGATGATGACGGTGAACTCCAACCTTCTACTCTGGTTGGACGCTGAAGACAGTGGGTTCACGTTTACGTCGAATAACAATGTGGATGTGTGGATGGATCGGTCCGGGAATGGCAACGACGCTATCCGCGACGTTTCCGCCGGCGCCACGGCCATCCAGCGAGTCCCCAATGCCATCCGTGGACAAGCCACGGTCCAGTTTGCAGGTGGCGCCCAGGATTATTTCAATCTAACAAGTCCCGTCGTCCTTGATACAGCGAGCGGCCGACCAGGTGGCAGCGCGTTTGTGATTGCCAAGACCACGGATTCTATCGGTCAGGATACGGTCATGTCGACGACCGCAAATCGGCAATTTTTACGGCAAGCCAACAGTCTGGTTGTCTTGCACAATGGGACAACGCCGGATCCTTCTATTGGCGGAGACAGTGTTACCTCGAACCGGATTCGTTACGTTGATTTCAATTTCGATCGGGTGGAACGTATTCGCTATTTCGTGAACGGCAGTCCATTGACCGTGAACAACCACCAGAATCTGGATCAGGGCGGTTGGTCGTTGACCACCTTAGGCGGTGAGCCGAATGCAGGTTGTTGTGGCGACTGGAACGGGGACATTGCGGAAATATTATTTTGGGACCGTGTCCTGACGGATCGTGAGCAGGAGGAGGTCGGGGCCTACCTCGCACTCAAATACGACATTGCATCCTCTTACCCGCTTCAGGGAAACATGGATGTGGTCAACCTGCCGGCAACGAATATCACCGAGACTTCGGCGGACTTGAAGGGGACGGTGACTACGCTTGGTGGGGTGTTGGATGTGGTGCTTTATTATGGGCCGATCGATGGTGGGACCAATGAGGTAGCCTGGAGCAATGTCGTGGCGATCGGATCCTTCACGGATACCACGGAAAACATCAGTTTTGGCGTCGCGGATCTCAACCCGAATACCACGAATTATTATACCTTCCGCGGAAGCAATCATGCTCATCAAGTCTGGGCTCAACCTGCTGTCTCTTTTGCGACGACCACCTCTTGTGACTCGGTCGATTTGGCCCTCACCAAGACTGTGAACATCACGAACCTGGTATCCGGTACCAACCTGGCTTATTCGATTGTGGTCTCCAACTCAAGTGTATGTGACGCCTCAGGGGTCGTCGTGACGGATACCCTGCCTGCCGAGGTTACGTTCCTCAATTCGGTACCACCTGAGAACAGCATGACCAATGGCCTATTGATCTACGACCTTGGCAATGTGGGCGCCAGTTCAAACGTGATGATCGAACTCCAAGTTTCTGTGAATACAGGTGCAACCGTCACGGTAACCAACCTAGCTCAAGTGGTCACATCCGACTCAGATACAAACCTGGCCAACAACGTGGCCGCAGCCGAAACGACATTGCCGGACGCTGATGTGGACGACATACCGGACTTTGTGGATCCAGATGACGATAATGACGGTGCATCGGACAGAGATGAAGGGGTTGCAGATACGGATCCCAATGATCCCTTATCCCTCTTGCGACTTCAGTCGATCGACGTGAATGGTGGGAATGCTGAAATCACGTGGCAGGGTGGTGTGCTGGCGACGCAAGTCGTCGAACGTTCGACGAATCTGGTGGCGGGTATACACTGGCATGCGGTCTTTACGAACTTCCCTCCAACGCCGATTATCAATTCCACGGTCCACCCGACTACCCCTACCAACTCAACGATGTTCTATCGAATTCTTGTTCCATCAGATGAAACACCGTAGACCGTTTGTGATTGCGTGCTGGAATTCAAATCGGTTCAGGACGATCGAAACTAGGTGGTAGAGCCGGAGAATAGGCCACCGGTGTCATGCTAAAAGGGCAGTTGGGGAATAAGGATCGGGCTTCGGTGAAGCCCTTTTTTTTGTGATTTGTTTTCTAAGAAGTGGGAGGGCTTCACCGAAGCCCGATCCTTATTGTGTTTGAATAGGTCGTCCCACAGCCCCCTCTCGGTCAGGACACAGCCATTCCCAAGTACTCCCGCCATCGATCGCTTGCAAGAGAATGGTTTGGCCGTTTAGGTGCGAAAAGAGGTCAAACAGAAGATAAAATAATAGATGCAAAATAATTACTTGCTATTACAAAGTACTTTGCGTATGGTTCTATCGTAATGAACGAAAACGTTAAGAAAAAGTTGGTTTGTCCCTGTTGAAGCGCGGGAAATTTTCATTCAGGACGCGTGATCTCATCCTGGTTAGATTCGTGAGAAGTCAGAACTTCTCAAGGCCCGGTTCAAGGGATTTTCTCTCTTTCAACTGTACACGTGGACGCCAGGTTGCCGACCTAGTTGGCGCTGAAAATCGGCCCAGCCTGAGCGCTAACCAACGTGTACTAACCCGAATGAATCACAGATTTCCTGCTGTGGGCGTGGATAGTACTGCATCTACGGCTCGAAATGCCCGCGCCTCATTTCACAGTGTGTCCACACGGTTTCACCGAGGCGCGGGCGTTTCGAGCCCTACCTGCAGCACGCTTCACACTCTCGCGACGAAAAAGTGTGATTCATGCGGGCTCAGGTCAGCCAAAAAGACGGATCCGCGAGTCGGGCCTTGCCTGGAAGAGCGAAGCAGGGTCCACCGTCAGCTTGACGCAAATCCTCACGCAGTTTCCCATAGGACGTTACGAATCGATGGGTAGTCCACATAGCCCCACACTCCCACATGCGGCGATCTTCGATTGGTTTGAGCCCTGTCGCGGTCGGCCGGATCGGCTGCTCCCCTGGCTGCAGGTGACTCCCTCCAGACTGGGGGCTTGCCTGGTCATGATCTGCGTGGGAGGTGGACTCTATGGAGCGTCACTTGGTTTGATGCGGGGCCCGCTGCAGGCGGTCTACTCCGCCATCAAATTACCTTTGCTCTTGTTCTTGGTGACAGGAGGTAATGCATTGCTCAATGGCATGTTGGCGCAAGTCCTTGGCCTAAGGATCTCGTTTCGCCAGTCCTTCATGGCGATCCTGTTGAGTTTTGCCATCTTCTCCGTTCTCCTCGGATCTCTGTCGCCTGTGACCTTCTTCCTGTTGTCGAGTTTACCAGTCGAAGGAACCGGATCCCTCATTGCTTACTATCAGTTTAAGTGGCTACACACGTTGTTGATCGCGTTCGCCGGAGTTGTCTCCAACATCCGGCTCTTCCACTTGCTCACCAACGTCTGCGGTGATCTGACGAAGAGTCGGCAAGCTCTCTTCTGCTGGCTGTGCGGCAACCTGTTGCTCGGCAGTCAACTCTCGTGGATTCTGCGACCGTTCTTTGGCAACCCGAAACTGGAAATCCAGTTCTTCCGAGACGACGCGCTGGAAGGCAACTTTTTTGAAGCTCTCTATACGGCCTGGCAACAAATGTTTTAATGCGAAAGGAAAACATAATGACCGAACACATACCTCCATGTCCTGATCCCCAACCTGAGTCGAAGCCCTTGCCACCTGAACCCGACATGCTATCTGAGCTCGACATACCGTCTGGGCCTCTGCCACCTGGTCGAACACTCGAAGTTCTGCTCAAACATCCGGCCCGTCTCTTCGATGCGGTGAGTCAAGGCGAGAGACTGAAGATCACAGGTTTGTTGTTCGTGACTGCCACCTTGTGCTTTCTCATCTACGGAGTTCTTGTTGGTTCGTTTTCCGGGCAGGCACAATTGTGGGCCGCTCCATTGAAGATTGCTGGCGGAGTTCTATTCAGCGGATTGATATGTCTCCCCAGTCTGTACATCTTTTCGTGCTTGTCCGGTATGGACCGAGGGATAGGGGAAGTTACGGCTTTGTTGTGTATCATGTTGTGCGTTGTTTCCTTGTTGTTGATTGGTTTTGCTCCAGTGGCTTGGGTCTTTAGTACGTCCACCGAGTCAATTGGTTTTATGGGGATTCTGCACATGGCCTTTTGGCTGGTCGGAATATTCTTCGGCATCCGGATTTTGCTACAGGGATTTTCCCATTTTAATGTGCGAGACCAAAGTTATCTGCACTTGTGGGTGCCGGTGTTCATGATTGTGAGTTTACAGATGACCGCGACCTTGCGTCCTATTCTGGGTACTAGCGAATCGTTCTTTCCCACCGAGAAGCGGTTCTTTCTGCAACATTGGTCAGACGTTTTGTTCGAAACTCAGGAGTCTGACAGAGATCCTTCTGGAACCTGGGATTAACTCGTTCGATGGGAGCACGCATCCTATTCTGGACAGTCATAGCACTGGTTGTTCTCGGGCTTTCACTGCCACCTGCCCTGCGGGAAAAGTCGTGGAAGCGATTCTTCGTAGCCGCAGCCGTTTCCATGGTTGGCATCCTGTTCCCGTTATTCATCTTCGTCATGAGCCAATTTCTTGTTCCGGATTGGAAAGGGGGTTGTCGTTACGGATGGCTCGACTGTTTTCATGTAGGAAAGCTAGCTCTCCTTCCTCTGGTGCTGTGGGCTTCTGCAGCGTTCTATATGGTTCAAGTTGTACATACACAGAATCGGAACCGTTCCTGGATTGTCTTGGGAATTTTCATGGGTGCGATCATTAGCAGTATTTGCTTTGCAGTAGGTATTCTCGTGCATGCATTTCAAGACGAGATGCAGTGGTGGTTGCTCGTGCCACTATACGTGACCTTGTGGTATGGAACGCTATGCAAAAAGGTCATCAGGGATTCTGACCGTAATTTGACGGCGTACGGCATCACTTTGCTTGGCTCCCTTCCCTTTTGGGCTGCCAGCATTTTTTGGAGCAAGAAGTACTACCTGTCTCTGCCGGACGTCGCTCCGGATTGCTTCGTTGTGACGGCGGCGCTTCGTGGGCACGAAGCGGTTGTGGGACCCCTTACGACTGTTGAGCGGGGAGGGAAAATGCGGAACGTCAATCGGCAACTCCTGACCTTCTGGCAATTAGAAGCTCTGTGGAAGGTCCAGTCACCCACCACCCATCGTGTCTTTCGCTGCGTCTACAACCGACTTGGTCCATTCGTATCCGACCGAATCAGAAGTCGTCTGGCTGCTGACATCGTCTACTTGTTGATCACACCTGTTGAATTCATAGCGTCTTTTCTTATTCGGTACCATAGTGATCAAACGAAGAAAAAGGGATGAACCCGACTTCGCGGATTGGAGGGGTAGAGGGTGGATTTCCATCTCTTTTCTTGTTGCAATATTCGCGATTCGCGAATAGAGTATGACCATGAACTTGAAACCACAGGATGTTGTCGTCGTGCTTAAACTCTTGGTATCGGACAAGGAAACGAGCTACTCCGCACTTGCCTACAAGCTTTCCATGAGTCCGTCCGAAGTGCATGCTGCTGTCAAGCGTGCCGGTGCGGCTGGTTTGATAGATGTTTCTACGAAGGAAGTAAAACAGAAGCCTCTATTGGAATTCCTGATTCATGGCCTCAAATACGCCTTCCCTCCAACGAGAGGAACCATAACCAGAGGACTACCCACAGCACATGCGGCACCCCCCCTTTCAAAGCGGTTGTCCGGCAAGGACGACTTGCCTCCCGTGTGGCCGTGCGCGGACGGCACCGTTCGAGGCCACGAGTTCAAGCCGCTTTATCGATGCGTGCCGGCTGCTGCGCGGGAAGACGCCAACCTATACGAACTGCTTGTATTGGTGGATGCGGTGCGTGGTGGGAGAGCGCGCGAAAGGAAACTGGCGGAGGACGAACTCCGGAGACGAGTGGAGCTACAATGAGGGTAGTGAACATAGAATCGTTGGTGCATGTTGCCGAGAAGTTGCAGGCGCTCGATGAGAACTTTGCTTTTCTCGGCGGTGCAGTCCTGCCATTGCTTCTGGACGATACGTCTATCGTGATTGCACGGCCGACCAAGGACGTTGACGTGATTGTGGAGGCGTTGACGCGTTTGGAATACAGCAAGTTCGAAAAGCGGCTCCGTGCAAACGGTTTCAAGCATGACATGACGCAGGGCGCACCGAAATGCCGGTGGCTGGTCGATGGCATCATGGTGGATGTCATGGCCGCAAGTGGGGAGGCGAGTGATTGGCCGTCAAGGTGGTTTTCCGAAGCCCTTGCACAGGCACTGCCAGTTGAGCTATCGGCGAGCTGCACCGTAAACGTCGTTACGGCTCCTTTCTTCATTGCCACCAAGCTTGAGGCCTTCTCTGGCCGTGGGGAGCGTGACTTCTACGGGAGTCACGATCTGGAGGACATCCTCACTGTACTCGATGGGAGAGCGACGGTCTTGGAAGAGATCGGAAACGCCCCGGAAATGCTGAGGAAGTACCTTGCTGATCGGTTCGCCGCCCTAATCTCAGAAGCGGATTTCATCCAATGCCTTCCCGGTCATGTTCCGTCGGATTCCGCCAGTCAGGAGCGCGTACCCATCTTACTGGAAACTGTCCAACAAGTTTCACGAATGCAGGAGGAGACGCCATGAAGTTCTTCATCTATGCTAGGTAGTCAACAGAGGACGATAGCCGTCAGGTGCTCTTCATCGACTCACAACTCGACGAACTCAGTTCGTATTTTGGATGCGCATCATCAATGGGTACCTATTGGAGGGATAGGTGAGCTGTATATTGGAGGCTCTGGATTAGCCTGCGGATATTGCAACAAAGGGAGATTCGCCGGCCATTTTCGCTTCGAGTGTCTTAGGCACGTTTACGACCTTATGAAGATAGCGTCAATTTCAAAAAGACTCATGTTCAATCACCGTTTTTTTGATCATTGATTCGGGATGAGAAGATGTGAAGGGCAAAACTACACATATAGAGGTAATAAAAGTAGATGTGTAGTCAAAGCGGGGGCGGCGTCTCTTAGGTCCGTCGAATTGTGTTCATTTTTCAAAAATAGGATTTATATAACTAGCCGCTTGTTTGCCTCCTGCCTCTTGCCTCAGGACCCATGACTTGACTTTATCGAAATTGCTTTCTACTTTTGCGCTATGATTCTATTCCTGTAGCGGCTCAGCATTTCGGGATTCGTGATTGTGTTCCTGTGGGGGGTGCCCTTGCCCGTTGACGCCCGGCCTTACTGGGTGATGCCAAGAACGGAATTAGAAAAATGACAGAAGAAGCGTCAATCAACTTCTACAAGATTGCAAAATGCGGCTACTTCAGGCACGGAGCTAGTGAGCCTGAGTTTTGAGCCCTTCCTGACGTTCTCCATGAGTTGACCACGTGGGTCAAAGATGATGAAAAGGCTCTTGGAGAAACGTGTACTTACAAAATCGAAGACGGTGAGAAAGGACTGCCTACTTACTGTTTCGATGTGGTCAAGTCAAATCCTACCGGTGAATGCATTGTCATCACTTGGAAGGAAGCCCCTTCGTCTCAGGGCCATTTTGCAAGCGTCGACTTGAGAAGCAAGGTTGGGGAAGTTGACGTATCTCTAAAAGAGATTCCCCCGCAGCACATCTCCGGCTATGCAACGTACTTCTAGTTTCTCCCAAACCATAATCTATTGGTGACCATTCGTTGTAAGCGTCCGTGGAGTCACCTCATTGACGTCGACCCATAGGGGACATAACCTTGGTATTACTGGGAGAGGTACAGCTCTGTTGCGTGCGGTGAAACGAGTCGGATGATCGACGAGACATGGCCCCTCGGGCGCTTGGGGTAGTAGGCGATACAGTTAGCCGTTCGATAGGCCAACCCAGGAGAAGCCGAGAGCCTCACAGCTGAGATTTCGGTCGTTGATCTCGGACAAAGCCTTGAACAAGGTTCTGGATGTTGAGCAAATCGTCGTCGGAGATTTTCTGATAATCGTCCCAGGTTTTTAGATCGTACTGCGACAGGATTCGGTTGACCGAGCCGAAGTGAGTGTCCACTGCCTTCCCCAAGCGCGGGGGAAGATGGGTCATATCGAGGCCCTTGAAAGCCATCAATCCGTTTTGGGTGCGCTTCCATAGTGGGCTGTTTGTCTCCTCGAAGGCCTGCAGGGCCTTCTGCAGGTGATGAGCAAAGTCTTTGGCTGCCTGAACTTGTTTCTTTCGCGTCTGGGTCTTCACGCGGCCTTTGCGGTTTGGTGTTGCATCCACTTGGCCGGGGTACACTCCGCGATCTGCTGGTTGCTCAACTCTGGCAACCGACTCAAGACATCCTGGAGGTAGTCGCGTTCGTCGATCCCCAGCTTGCGACACGTTTCGAGAATGCTGTAGAGAATTGCGCTGCGTCTTCCCGCTTTCGCGCTTCCAAAAAACAGCCAGTTCTTTTTTCCAAGGGCTGTTGGGCGAATCGCATTCTCTACCAAATTGTTGTCGATCTCTACTTCGCCATCACTCAGATAACCCACCAACGCTTCCCATAAATTCAACGTGTACGTTATCGCCTGAGCTGTCGGACTCTTCGGCAGGTGAGAACCCAACTTCCGCTTGAGGGCTTTGCCGATACGCTCCACGACCATCCGACTCTCGCTTTGGCGAAGCACCTCCCTTAACGTGGCCTCCGCTCCCTGCTCTCGCAGCCGTGCCTCCACCCTGTAGAGATGTCCAATCTGCAGCAGCATCCACCGTGAAAAGTAGGAATCCTCTTGCGCATCAAAGAACTTCCGGCGCACATGGGCCCAGCACCCAAACAGGATGATCTCCTCACTCTTTGCACGTCCATTGCGGTACGCTGGATAGACGATGTATCCGTCACACTGAAGCTTGATCTGATGATACTCGTCGAGCATCTCCTCCAGGCATCGGCTACTTCGAGTGGTTTGCCAGTCAAATAGCACACCCACCCCTGGACTGTGATACGTCCATAGATAACCCTGCTGAGCCTTGCCTGCGCCTGGCTCCAAATACCGAATCATCGTTTCATCTACCTGGACGTAACCACTGCCCACGACTTCTCGTTTCATCTCCTCATAGATCAACGAAAGCCAGTCGCCAACCTTCCACATCCAATCGCTCATGGTCTGCCGGCTCAACTCAATGTCGTATCGTTTAAACATCTTCTGTTGCCGATAAAGCGGAAGGTGATCCATATACTTGCTGATGATGATGTAGATCAGCAACTCCACTGAGGCGAAGCTGTTTTCGATCAGACGCTTTGGTGCTGGCGCCATCACTGGTGGCCGATGCCGAGCATTTTTGCGTACAAACTTCCGCCGTTGAATCACACGTTTAATAAAGCGCGGCGGGATCACGACGAGTTCGACGAGTTCTTCGCTTCCAATACAGGTAAACTCATCCGGCTCTGCTTCCACTTCCGGTGGGTCGATCACGACCCGCTCTTCCGGGAGGTCCTTGGGAAACCGATCCTTTCTTAGCGTACGCTTTCTTCGCTGCCGCACCGGTTCCATCGGCTTTTCCTCTACACCCTTTGCCGAGGCTTCCGAATCGGAAGCCTCCATCCCCGCAAGAAGAAGTTCCAACTGATTCGAATCGATCTTCTCGCTCTTGGCCCCAAACAGCTTCTTGAGTAAGTAGGCAATCTTCTGCTTGTGCAGGTCATTCTCAACCTGCAGCTTCTTCATCTCTGTCTCGAGTCCATGACTTCGCTTGCTCAGCCTGTCATTTTCTGCACGCAACTCATCGAATTGCCCGGCGAGTTCAGCGAGTTCTTTGAGCGCTTTTTGCACGCCGTGTATTATACTCAAATCAACTCACCATGCCGCCTACAAAACGATGAAAACCGAACTATTTTTCATCACGCTGATACCATGGACGAAAGGATCCGCTGCGCAGATCCACTCCGTCCAACAACAACGCCAAGGCTTCGGGACTTAAGCAGAGCTTTGCATTCTTCGTGTCTACACCCCGAGGCCAACTGAACCGATTTTTTTCCAGCCGCTTCGTCATGACCCATAACCCTGTTCCGTCCCACCTCAAAATTTTCACCCGGTTACGACGACGGTTCGTGAACGCGAATAGTGCCCCGGATTCGGGGTTCTCTTTGAGCACGTTCACCGTTAATGCATACAACCCATTGAACGATTTTCGAAGATCTGCAGGTTCGGTGGCCACATACACCTTCAGCGTTCCGGCCAAACTCAGCATGGCGCGTCTCCTCTAAAAGAGGCAGCCACGGCCCGGACCAACTCAACAGTTCCAGACACATCGCCGGTGTTGCGCACCCGAATCCGCACACCGTTGGGCAGATCCATTTCAACGGGTGCTGGCGAAGACATCGGTACCATCAGCTCGGTAAAGCTCGCCTCGCCTTTGGCTTGCTCGGCTTTTCGGAGCCAACTGTTCAACGTGACCGGATGAATCCCTTCCTGTTCGCAGAAGGCCCGCGCGGTAAAACCGCTGGCCCTAAACTCATGAATCAGACGTGCTCGGTCCTCGGCGCTGAAGCGCCGACGGACTCGCCGGTGTCGTGCAGTTTGTTTGTCATTCATTTCGCCGGTTTATCACGCACCGCTCCAACTGCACAGGGGGTGTTCCCGCGGACGCTTACGATTGTAGAGCGAAAAATTTACATCCTTAACCCTTCCCTTATGAAAACGTACCGAATGGTCCCATACTTTGAGATCCCCAAAAACGAAAGAGGGACCCGATGCCCGGGCCGCGGATCGGCTACCTTTGTGGGTCCAGTCAAATCCAAACATCTGATACCCCTCCACAAAGGAATCAGAACGCATTCGCCACAACGCCCCTTTTGCATCAAGGATCAAACTGAGATCGACGGGTTCAGATTCCGATCGCTGAACCGCGTCATTTGCAAAGGTTGGTATCGGCAACAGGACGGAAACGGCCAAGGTAAACATCGACCTAACCAACTTCTTGCCAGTGGTTCGCCTGTCCAATGATTCGGTCGCATGAATCATCAACAAAGGCTATAGAAACGCGCCAACCTTCCAAGCTTTAGTTTACTTGGTCAGAAGTTCTACGCATCAAACAAGTACTACCGCCTACCTCTCGCCAAGTTCCACTTTTTCCGCACAGGTAGTACCCCCGTACTTTTTCCAAACGTCTTCGAGAACGACTTGACGACTAGCGCATTGCGGGCAAACAACACAGAGTCCAAAAGACTCTTCGTCATCTGCAAATCCACATTCCCTGCATAAATATTTCCGCTCATCCATACTTTCGCCCCTCCACCCCCGCCACATGCGAGCATGTTCTGTGCCGATTCAGTACGAAGAATAGGACGTCAAAAAGCCTTTGGAGTAATGAGCGATAATTAGTTCAAGATTAATTTTAATTAACTCTCAGGGGGACTAGATGTGAACACAGCAATAAGAAATTCGTATGCGGTATCCTTACGTTAAAGCGAAATTGAAATGTTCTAATTGTACATATAAGACGAGTTGTACAAACGATCATAGTATAGGCACACCCTCATGGCAGTCGTCACAGCGCGATGTACGCCATTCCCCATCGATGTCCTCAGGATGCTCGAATTCCAGTCCATCTGTCGTGATCCCCTCTAGCTGCTGTCCTGGACCTTGTGTGATGATGGTATGGCAGGTTTCACAGTCTCGGCTGATCACGTCGGCGTTATCGCTCACGTTTATGTGTTTACCATCATGGCACCGAAAGCACCCTGGCGTAATGAAATGGCCGATATGATCCGGATAGGCTAACCAATTCGCGTTCATCTCGGGAAAGAAGTTTCTCTGATAGATTTTTTGCGTCGCCACGATGGCCTGTTCAATATGTTCACCAGGCTCTGGATAGGCCTGCTTTAATTGCTCGCGGATGAACTGTAGAGCTTCCTGCTCGGACGGATAGTCTCCCATCAGAGCTTCTACGGCGTTTGCCTTGATGGAGGGAAGGGTCGGATCGATCAAGCCCTTGGCTAGAGCTGCATTGACCGATTCTTCTGGTGAATAGAACTCATGCCCAACTCGGTTGTGACAGTCCATACAATCCATGGTTCGGATTTCAGCCTGATCCATCTCTTTCTCAGAGAGGGCATGATCCTTGTCGGACGTTTCGTATACCGTCATGTGTCCGTCCTTATCCGTCACTCTAACCCAAGGAATGACGAGACGATGTGGGTCTGTGGCGATGTATTCCACACCCTTATGCCAATGGATCCATGGTCCGAGGGAGTCGGAATCTCCGCCTCCTATGTGAAGAAGCATGCGGATCGTCCAAGACGAATTTTCGTCATCGCCCCTGAAATAGGTATGTTGTTTCTCGTGTGAGCCGCTGAACGTCTTAGTCCAATGGCAAGAGATGCATACGTCCTTCGCTGGAGGCATGTTGGCTAAGGGTGATTCGATTGGACGGGAGTAGGTATTGAACACAGTAGCGTACAACTCCTGGGCGCCCGTGATCTTCGATTGCACAAATCCGCTAAGTCCCGGACCAACGTGACAGTCCGTGCAACGCAAGTTAGCGTGTTCGGAATCCAAAAACGTGGTCAGATCTGGCTTCTGGATCGTATGGCAAACCAAACCACAGAATTCTACCGATTCAGTAAAATGATAGGCCTTAAACCCGGCCAAGGTTGTAAAACTAAGGAAGAGACACGTGATGCCGGGCACGACGACGAATCGCGTGAAAACTGCATGATTCTTCGACTCTGTAGCCTGACCTAGCGAAGGCTCCTCGCCACCATGTCGCCGAACTTCTATTCGCCCCACGATCGCGCCGACGAAAACAAGACCAACACCTAGCATGACCACACCAGGCAAAAGGAGATAGGTCACCACACCTACGTGCGGATTTGTACGAGCAGTGACCAGGTCAAAAAGAACAAGAACAACAGTAAAAACGACACTTATGCCAGCGATGGTCAAGCCGACAAAACACATCCAATTCGAATAGAAAGGGCGTAATCTTGTCTTGTCCATGCTTTAGAATCCGGGTACCATTGCAATTCGGTTCGTTTTTTTCATGTAGGCTTGATTTCAGGCAAGTGAGCAGACTTTAAGAGCACATACTACAAAAAAATACGCGGTCTAACCACATCTGATTAACGATAAGAACCAACGGAACCAAATTGTTCTCGCTACGACGAAAAAGGTGGACCTGGAGAGTGGAAAATATGTCTGTAGCCAAAAAGGTTCGAATGCAAAGGCATCACGTGGGTCAGCAAACCTGCAGCAAGAAACGCTGTAGGTTCCAGCATAGGGTCACGATATGCGCAGGGGTTTGCCTGCTGCTTTCGTCCTTGGGATTCACCAGTCGTGCAGAGGAACGAGACGCATCTCTCTATGTAACTTTCAAGAAATGCTATATGTGCCACAAGAAAGACAAGACGGGCAATCAATACAAAGTCTGGCAGGGCACGCCTCACGCAGCCGCGTTTCAGACCTTAGGCTCCGTAGAATCAAAAGAAGTCGCAGCTAGCCTCGGGATTGAAGATCCTCAAACCAGCGGCAAGTGCTTACGGTGCCATTCCACAGCTTATAATTTCACAGAAAAAGTTCAGACGGATCAGCTTATGGTGGAAGATGGTGTTACCTGCCAGTCGTGTCACGGACCAGCTAAACTCTATAAATCGAAAGAGGTTCATGCTGTGGACCTGGATAAAGCCATCGAGCTTGGATTGATCTATCCGAACAAGAAGGAGTGTACGATCTGTCACAACACAGACAGTCCGACCTGGGATCCAGAACGATACACGACCTCTGACGGACGCAAGGTTGGCTTTGATGCGAATGCGGCCTACCAAAAAATTAAACATGAGATTCCTGAACAAACAACGGCGGAACATAAGGACCCTAAGTGAGTTGATACATGACAGAGTTGAGTTTCAGAAACATTGAGAAAACAACATGAAAAATACCGGAGAAGATCGATGATGAAAAAGTTGTTGGTTGGTGGATCTGCCGTCGTCCTCTTACCTCTAGCGTCTTGTCTAGCCGGGATTCTCGGGTCGGCCCATGATTTCAGCGGCGAAACGTGGAATACGGGTGGCGAGATCTGCATGCCGTGCCACACTCCACACGGTGGTTCGTTGACGTTGGGAGCCCCCCTTTGGCATCATGACATTACGGCCGCGACGTTTACACCCTACGGTAGTCCCACCTTGAATGCAACCGTGCCGGAGCCGACCGATTCATCGAAGGCGTGCCTAAGCTGTCATGATGGCACAGTGGCGGTCGATTCATTTGGTGGAAACATTGGCACCGAGTTCCTCACAGATGAGCAAGATTTAGGGACGGATCTCGGCAACGATCATCCAGTTTCGTTCGTGTTTGACACTACGTTGGCCACAGAAGATGGGGAGCTTTTTGACCCTGCCGTAACCACCATTCCATCGCTTCCTGGCAGTCCCACCATTAACGAAGGACTACTCCTTCGCGGCAGGGTTGAATGTGCCTCGTGCCATGATGTGCATGCGAACAAAGGTGATGCAGGAGACAATGAGTCTATGTTGATCATCGACAATACAGCAAGTGCATTATGCTTAACTTGTCATGACAAGTAGAGACCAGATCCGTTCATCGTGATAAGAGCTGAGTTTCCCCCATAGGGACAAGAAGAACTTCACGAAAGGGACGATGTGCTCCGCGTACAAAAAGGGCGGAGAGGCGATTGTGCGCGAAACCGAGAACAGCCAAGTTAGATCGTCCTTGGCCCTACAATTCGATCGATACATGCAGGGGCGGTCCATGTCCAACTTCTGGAAAAAACACGTAGTAGCCGGGACTTGCTTACCTGTCACTCTTTGTTGGCTCGTGGCTGGCTGTGCAACACCTCCGGATCTCGAAAAGCCGGCGATTTTTTTCCCCCCTCCCCCACACCAACCACGTCTTCAGTACTTAACCAGTTTCTCAGGGTCCACTGGTTTTGAGCGGGAAAATCGATTTCTTACCTTTCTTCTCGGAAAGGCGCCGCCCCAAAGAAACGTGATCAAGCCCTATGGCATTACCACCAGCCAAGGCAAGATATTCGTATGTGATACTGTGGCTAGAAACATCACCATCTTTGATCTGAACGAACGTAAGGTGCGCTATTTTTCGCCCAAAGGTCCGGGAAGATTGCTGAAACCGATCAATATGGCGGTGGATGCAGACGGCACAAGATACGTCGCAGATCCAGGACGTCGCGACGTCGTCATCTTTGATGACGAGGGAACGTATGTCACAGCATTGGGCAGTGAGTCCATCAAGCCGACTGATGTGGTGATTGACGATGACCGACTCTATGTCACGGACCTTCATCATAAACACGTCAAAGTCTTCGACAAAACACATCGAACACTTCTGTTCACGATTCCCCGAAAGGAAGAGAAGGAGGAGGAAAAACTGTTGTACTCCCCTGTCAATATGGCGATCGATTCGGAGCGTCACCTATGGGTTTCGGACCTGGGTGCATTTCGTGTACAGGTCTATGACGCTGAAGGTCACTATCTACGGACGATAGGTCGGGCCGGGACCGCGGCAGGTGAATTTGTCCGTCCCAAAGGATTGGCAACGGATCACGAGAATCGCCTTTACATCGTCGATGCAGCAACGCAAGTCGTCCAGATTTTCGACAACGGAGGGCAGCTTCTTCTTTTCTTCGGCCAGCCCGACGGCCGTGATTCTTCACTGGTGTTGCCGGCCGATGTCTGGATCGACTATGATCATATCCATCTGTTTCAGGATTTTGTCGCGCCGAATTTTCAACTTGAATATCTGGTCTTGGTTTCCAACCAATATGGAAGCCGCAAGATAAGTGTCTTTGGGTTCGGTCATGAAAAATAGGATGAAGTGCTCGCTTTCGTTGACGGATTTTCGTTGGCCGGGACGTCTTTCACTCCATGAAGGGAGTAAAAAAAAACAATGCATGTCCGTGGATGTAAGACAAGCGCGGTCGTCTGTGGAATGTTGTTGTTGATGTCGGCTTGCGCAACACGAACGAAACAGCAATGGCTACAACTTTTTTTTGATGGTGTTCCTTCCGAAAACGAACCGCAACCGGCATCACATACCGACAATGGTTCCATGCAAGGATCTAAAAAGGAGAGCCGCGCTGCTCTTCTGCTCGCTGCGCGAGAAAGCAGCCCGGTCCAACATATCCATGAACCCTATGCCAACCACGACT
Organism: Phascolosoma agassizii; assembly: GCA_035593235.1. Taxonomy (NCBI): domain Eukaryota; kingdom Metazoa; phylum Annelida; class Sipuncula; order Phascolosomatiformes; family Phascolosomatidae; genus Phascolosoma; species Phascolosoma agassizii. The sequence goes on from JAVJHY011945291.1 coordinate 104,974, forward strand.
GCATGGAATGTCATGAATCCAATCAGTCTCAGCGAATGAAGGGGCCAATGATCGATGTCTGTTTTGAGTGTCACGATGATTTCTTGACGGACGTTGCTGTTCAACACGATCCGGCCGCTGTGGGCGACTGCATGGATTGCCATGACCCCCATATGTCCGTTGAGCCGTCCCTCCTGTTGCTGCCACAGCAAGACCTCTGCTTCGAATGTCATGATGTGTTTGAAGCGAGTTTTGTCCATGAACCAGCTGGTGCAGGGGATTGTCAGGAATGTCACGATGCTCACACGTCAGACATCCCGGCTCTCTTGGTGATGCCGGAACCGGCTCTTTGCTATGAATGTCACGAAGAGGAGGAGATCACCAGCAGCCAAGCTCATCGTGATGTCGACTTGACCTCATGCAGCCAGTGCCACGACCCACATCAGGGGGCTGAGGAGTTTTATTTGAAGGACGGTGCGAGGCATGTCTCGTGGAAAGAGTGAAACAAGTGCCATCCATCGGACGATTCGGATTCCTCGTTTGGGTGTTCTTTGTTCCACAACCATGTTTTTCCCGTACGGAGAAACCTGTCGAAAAACCACAGTTGTTGCGGTTGGATATGCGTGATCCCTACCTTGTTTTCGAAGCAGAAAAAGAACGGGAGAAACGCAAGCTATCTTCAACAGATAGAACGATGTCAGACGACGAGCTCTATGAGACTCGACTTGGCCTGACTTTGAAAGGATCTGTGTATCATTCTCTGTTGCTTGGCTTCCATCTATTTACAGAGGTGGGAGATGGTTCAGACAGATTGACGTTCGATCAGGCGGACGGCAACACGTTGAAACGGAAGGATGATCGTCTGTCACAGAGGTACAACCTTAGCGTGGATCTATTAAAAGAAAAACCATACGGCATCAATCTGTTCGCCCAGAGAAATCGGGTGGATCGCGACATTGATTTTTTTGTTCGAGAAACGGTCGATATCGATCGCATCGGTGGGCGGATTCGCCACACATCCAGTCCCCTTCCATTTGATCTTACCTATTCGCACACGAGAGAGGAGGTGTCCGGGTCGCGACACTCCGATCGTGAAGAAGGCACCATCAGATTACAGGCCGCTCACCGCCGTTCACCGACTGAATCAAGCCGACTGAGCTACGAGTATTCCGATCTCCATAGTCAACAGCGAGGTCGTGTCATTCAAGACGGAGGAATGCACCTTGTCAGGTTGCATGATTCGAGAGAGTTTTCAGATGAAAAAGTTCGTTCTCATTCCACATTCCTATTCCGAGACCAAGACACGTCACAGCGCTCGAAAAATCTGACATTTCAACAACGGTTGGTTCTTGATCATACGCCATCGTTCGAGAGTTCTTACGAATATATTTTTGCCGATCGAACGTCCGGACCGGCCAACAGTAAAAATCACCAAGGTCGAGCCTCCTTTCGTCACCAATTATTTGAAAGCTTAACATCGGTGGGAGAACTGGAAGGGTACGACGCCACGGACCAGGGAAATGGAAGCGTCACAGACATGCAAAGGATTGGTGTCAGCATTCGTGAGAACTACCGGAAACGGCTGGGTTCTTGGGGTCGTTTTTCCGCGAGTGCTAGCGTGAAGCAAAGCTATACGGACCAGCAAACAGAAGGGTTATCTTTTTTTGTAGTCGATGAGCCTCATGTCTTGAAGGACGAACAGGTGACGATTCTGTCGCGAGCTAAGGTCGAAACCTCCACGCTGGTTGTGACCGACGATTCCGGAACCGTTCTTTATCTAGAAGGGTTGGATTATATCGTGATCGATCGAAGGAACTTCACGGAGATTCAGCGAGTTGTCGGAGGGAATATTGCCAACGGAACCACGGTGTTGGTCGATTATACAACCGATTCCCAACCTTCGGACACGTACAGCACACTCGAAGATCATCTTGAGGTACGTGTGGACATTCATGGACAAGCACTCAGCCTCTATGGGCGAATTGAGGACGTAGATTATCAAGGCGCTGATGGTTCTTCTCTGCAAGAGTTGTCACGCCGCGTCGCAGGGATAGACACGACATGGCGGTGGTTTCGGGCAGGTGGTGAAGTTGAACATGTGACTTCCAATCATCTACCTTATCGCGCCTTTCGGCTACACGAGAATCTATCGTTCTCTCCTCTTCCATTGTGGACCGTGTCGTTCAATTTTGCCCAACGAGAGACGACTTATCCGGACTCAAATGAAAAACAGCGCACCTATTCCTACATTGCTCGTTGCCGAGCTCGGTTGTCGAAACAGGTTTCCCTGCGAACGGAAGCCGGCCTCTTGACCGAACATCGGCCGGGACCGAACCGTGAACTGGTCACGGCAAAAACGATCCTGGAAAGTCGGTTTGGAAACTTAAAGGCCGAACTGGGTTATGAATTGGAGGATGAAGACTTGGAAGAAGAATTTCGAAAAAACCACACCTTCTTTATCCGCCTAAAACGAACGATCTAAGATGACTTGTTACCCGACAGATTCTGTCCGCATCAGCCTGCTCGTACTGACCATCCTGAACCTGGGATGTGTAACGCGATCAGTCCACGAAAAACAAGAGCAGGTTGCATCCACAGTGTGGCCTTCTCCTCCGGCCGCACCTCGGATTGCTTACGTGCAAAGCGTCTATACGCCGCTGGATCTTGGCGTGCGCCTATCCTGGTGGCGGAAAGGGATCAATCTACTCACAGGAAGCACCAAAGGACGTGAACCGTGGGTCAGACCTTATGGCGTTGCACTTGATGAAGAAGATAATTTGTGCCTAGCCGATCCCGGTGCTGGTGCAGTGGGTTTCTTCGATCATGCGCGAAAGCGCTTCTACAGATGGGAAACCGTGGGCAAGATTCGATTCCACTCACCGGTCGCGATCGCTAAGCGCCGCGATACGATTTTTGTCGCAGACAGTGCTCTTGGAAAAGTTGTGGCATTTCAGCTTGATGGGACGGTCCTATTTGAGATCGAAGATGAAGTAGAACGGCCTTCAGGATTGGCTTTGTCAAAAGATACACTCTTTGTGACGGATGCGGCAGCCCACCGGATTCACGCGTTCGATCTTCATGGCACGCTTCTGACGCAATTCGGGACACGTGGCGCCGATCCGGGAAGGCTTAACTTCCCAACCCATGTGGCAACTTTCGACGGGATTCTCTACGTCACGGACGCGATGAACTTCCGCATCCAGATGATGAGTGAAGCAGGAGAATTTCAACGGATGATTGGTCAGCTGGGAGATGGGTCTGGACACTTGAGCCGTCCCAAGGGTGTAGCCGTAGACAAAGAGGGACATGTCTACGTCGTGGATGCACTCTTTGACAATGTGCAGATTTTTGACGCGACAGGACGCTTCTTGCTTCACTGGGGAGAGTCTGGGTCTGGCCCCGGTGAGTTCTGGTTGCCAGCGGGGATCTGCATGAGCAAGAACAACAAAATTTTTGTGGCGGATTCGTACAACCACCGCATTCAGGTGTTTCAAGTTTTGGGGGCCCAATGACAGTGACAAGGACGTCGACAATCTGTACCTTATGCGGATCAGCCATCCTTGGCCTAGCCTGTGCAACCTTGCCAGTTCGAGCAGCTAGCATTGTTGATTCTCCACATAACCTATCTACATCAGGTTCGGGTTCCGTGCGTGCAGCAGTCGAAACAGAACTATGCATTTTCTGTCACACGCCGCACAATGCATCCGTGGAAGCACCGCTATGGAATCGAAACGAATCGGGAGCCACCTACACTCCCTATAACAGCACGACACTGAAGGCGTTGGTGGGTCAACCGACCGGTGCTTCGAAACTGTGCCTTAGTTGTCACGATGGGACAGTCGCTCTCGGGATGGTTCGAAGTCGCTCGACACCGATTGCATTCTTGGGAGGCATCACATCGTTGCCCGCAGGCTCTGCGCATCTTGGCACCGATCTTTCTGATGACCACCCGATTTCGTTCACCTATGACCAAGCTTTGGCGAATGCCAATGGACAGCTGAAGGATCCCTCTACACTGACAGAGGCCGTGAAACTTGACGAAGGTAGCCAACTTCAATGCACAAGCTGTCACGATCCCCACGACAACGAGTTCGGACAGTTTCTTGTGATGGACAATTTTGCGTCGGCTCTTTGCATCACGTGTCATGACCAAAACGATTGGGAAGAGTCCAGTCATCGAAGATCTCCCGCGACGTGGAACGGCGTTGCTCCAGATCCTTGGCCTCACACGGAAGAGTTAACTGTTGCGGCAAGCGCATGTGAGAACTGTCACCAACCCCACGGTGCTGAGAACGAGCGGCTCTTGAATTTTGCCGAGGAAGAGGAGAATTGCTTCTCGTGTCACAATGGACACGTCGCCGCGTTGGATCTACAGAGCGAATTCGATAAACGTAGCATCCACGACCTAGCTGCCACAACCGCGGTTCACGATCCAACGGAAGATCTCGTGAACCCGCCGCGGCATGTGGAGTGTTCTGATTGCCATAACCCCCACGCAGCGAGATTCGATCCAGCGACTGCCCCTGACGCATCTGGGTCACTAACTGGGGTTCGAGGGATGGACAGTGCTGGCCTAGAGGTGACAGCTGTCCAGTTTGAGTATGAACTGTGCTACCGTTGCCATGCTGATAGTTTGAACCAAGGAGAGGCATTCGTGAACCGTCAGTTCCCTGAGATCAACACTCGTCTGGAGTTTGACCCGGCCTATGAGTCGTTTCACCCGATCGAAACAGTCGGCAAGAATTCGAACGTGCCCAGTCTGATCGCTCCGTATACGGAATCGAGTATCGTCTATTGTACAGATTGCCACAATAATGATCAGGGTCCAGGTGCGGGAGGTACGGGTCCGAACGGGCCACACGGATCGATGTACGAACCCTTGCTAGAACGACGTCTCGAGCTGACGGACAACCAAGGGGAAGGCGATGCCCCTCATGCTCTATGTTACAAGTGCCACAGTAGCACAAGCATCTTGGGAGATGAGAGCTTCGAGCGGCACGACAAGCACATCAGAGATGTAGAAACGGCCTGCACCACATGTCATGATGCTCATGGTTCATCTGCGTATACACATCTCATCAATTTCAATTTGGACTATGTGACACAGTATAAAGGAAAGATCGAGTTTGTGGATCTGGGAACCTTTAGTGGATATTGCACGCTCGAATGTCACGGAAAGAAACATGATGAAGAAGAGTCGTATGGGCCCTGAAGGGTCAGAGCCCGCGAACCTGCAGCAAGACGAACGGAACGACAAAACGGAGAAACAATGATGACGAAACAGATAACGCTCTTCTTAGCTATGACGTGGGTGCTTGGTTCCACGATGTCGAATTATGCTGAACCAGAACCCCAGGGCAACGATGTTGTAGGCGTGGCGACAGAAGCACACAGGAAGGGCACGGTTAGCGAGACCATGGATGCCGGACGATATACGTATGTTCGTGTGACGTCGGATTCAGGGGAGCTCTGGGTCGCCGCACCTCATTTCAACGTAAAGGTGGACGATGAAGTCATCGTTCCTCCGGGTATGCCGATGAAGGATTTTCAAAGCCCATCGATGGGGCGAACCTTTGATTTGATCTACTTCGTATCGGGCGTTCAGGTACTCAATAAGATCAGCTCTGACACGAAAGATCCCAACCAGGCTGTTCCTTTGCCGAAAGATCATCCACCGATCCATCCAAGCGATCTCGAAGCCCGCTCCGCCACGATTCATTCCGACATAGACAACCAAGACGTCAACCAGGACCAGTCTGATCCGATGAGATCCAAAGAGAATGATTCAGGCGACGTGGCCCAACCTGCACCAGCGGATGGGAAACAGTATACAGCCAATCGTTCCTATATCGATCACACCCAGTTGGATCGAGCAAAGGCACCAGACGAAGGCAAGAAGGAGATCACTTGGAAGAAGCCGGCCCACTGGCGCGAGCAGCCGGCTTCGGGCATGCGCTTGGTGACGTTTCACGTTCCGGATGGAGAATCATTCGTCGAATGTACGATCGTGCGCCTCGGAGGCCAGGCCGGGAGCGTAAAAAGCAATATCGAACGCTGGTTGGGCCAGCTTGATCTATCCGTCGATGACGACCGCCTCGACACATACGTTGGAAATTTATCGTCGTTTCAAACAGCTAGAGGAGATCAAGTAACGTTCATTGATCTAGGAGATTTGCGATCAGATCCACAGCCATCCACCCCCTCCATGTTGGCGGCAGTCATCCCCAGAGCTGACGTCACGGTTTTTGTCAAGATGATGGGTAGGATGGCGTTATTGAGTACCGAAAAATTGCACTTTGTTGAGCTTTGTCGATCTCTCGAATAGTCCGGAGTACCTTCATGTTGAGAATCATCCATACCCTGTCCTCGTTAAAGTTGGCACTGACTTGTCTGATCTTCTTTGCCATCGTTGTGTTTTGGGGAACGATTTACCAGGTCGAACATGGCCTATATCTTGCGCAAAAAGACTTCTACTACGCATGGCTGACGCCACCTGTCAGCCAGTGGCATCGTCCAATTTCCCCTACTATGATGTCATGGATCATGTCGTACGTTCCACTTCCTCTTCCCGGCGGCCTTCTACTCTTGTGGATTCTGTCCGTTAACTTGTTCTCCGCCATGTTGCTCCATGTGTTGGGCGGATGGCGGCGTTGGGGCATCGTCCTGATCCACGTGGGTCTACTACTGATGCTTGCCGGTGGATGGTTTACCCACTTGTATGGCGAGGAATCCTATTTATCTCTTGCGGAAGGAGATTCAACCAACCTTGCTTCCTCTTATCGGAACTGGGAAATTTCCGTATCCAACGACTTGAAGCCGGGCCGTGAAGTCGTAGCGATTGACGCAGACAAGTTGTCTCGGGGGGATACGGTTGATTTCCCGACCTACGGCTTTTCTTTGGTCGTGAATCAATACTACTTGAATGCCACGCCTGTTCTGCAGCCATCTGATCGTCCTTCGCCCCAGAGCGCATCGGGCATCACCTCACTGGTCCCTGAACCGTTGAACAAAGATGCTGGACAAAATATCCCCGGAGGGAGGTTTACGTTTCGGTATGATTCGGTAGAGCAGATGGATTTCTTACTGTATGGAAATGAGAACAGGTCACTTCACATTCACCTGGATGAAGGAGACTATTTCATTCAACTTCGCCGCAAACGTAGCGCTCTTCCGGTTGTCGTCAAACTTGAAGATTTTCAGAAAGAATTCCATCCGAATACGGACACACCAAGGAAATTCTCAAGTAAGGTCAGTGTGATACACGGAGATCTCAAACGCACAGCCATCATTGAGATGAATCATCCCTTTCGACAGGACGGATACACTCTGTATCAATCTCGCTATGCGGAGCTCAATGATGGAACCCAGGTTTCTATTTTTGCAGTAACCAAAAATTACGGTCGCTTCATACCCTATGTTGCAACAGGGATCACAGTCATTGGTTTGCTTTTCCATTTTGTGACTCAGCTAATCAGACATCCGTTTGGCCTGTCCGCGAAAAACAAGGGCTCCACCAAGACGAGATCAGGTTCGTTGGAAAAGCAAGCGCCGCGTGTGTTCTCCGCGGTACTCTGGTTGTCCTTCCTGATGGCAGTTGACCCTGCCGCGACTTTAGGGAACGACAAGGCTAATAGGGAGACACTTTGCTTGAATGAGTTTGGGCGAATACCCGTGCTGGAGGGCGGGCGAAAGATGCCGCTGGATACCTATGCCCGTTATAAATTGCTTCAATTTTCCGGCAGGAGCAAGTTTCACGGTGTCGACTCAGACGGGAACACGACAAAAATACCCGCTCTATCCTGGTTGGCTCAAGTACTGCTAACTCCCTCCGCCACGTTAGACGGTAAGATTTTTCTCGTGAATCATCCGGAAGTAGCCCAGGCCTTGGGTCTAGATACGCAAGAGAGAGATCGCTACAGTTATGCCCAGCTCCGGCCATCGCTCGGCACGCTTGATCCACTGGCCCGGAAGGCCCTTGCCATGGAAGAAGATCAACGTTCGTTGGTGGAAAACGAATTGATCCAGCTCTACTCAAATGTGCTTCAGTACAACGAGCTCATGCGTTGTTTTCATTTTGCCCGACCTGATCCTGACTTTATCGTCAAAAGCGACAACGTAAAATCGCGACTGGGACTCAATCGACAACAAGAGGTCTTCAGTGTACTCGATCTATTTCGTCAAGCTGAAGAGTTGGAGGGGATTTGGCATTTCTTGTCGCAAAAAGATCCTTCAGGTTGGACCGTCGAGGATTCCGAATACGCGAATCTGTGGAACACCTATGGAGAACACCTACAACGATACCGATCGATCAGGTTGTACCTTGTTCCGACACAAGGAGATCGTGACGAACAATGGGTGACACCGTGGGAAATCCTTGCCTCAAGAAATGGTGACATGACCACGATGGATGTGATTCACGACTTCGCACAGCTTGTTGCATCCTATACCCATACCGATCAAGTCAAGTTTGATACAGCCTGCGAAGAAATCAGATCGTTCTCCATCAACCTGCACCCCAACGACAGAGAACTACAAACAATGGGAATGGAGATCCTCTTAAATCGAATTCGCCCTTTCATGTGGGCAAAAGCAGGTTACTTCCTCGCCTTTTTGCTGGCCTTCTTGGTGTTGCTTACAGAGGGGACCTTTAGAAAGGTAGTCTGGATATCCGGGATTTCACTAATCCTGATTACGCTTGTACCTCACACGTATGGAATTCTTGTACGTATGTTGATTACAGGAAGACCTCCCGTCACGAATCTTTTTACGACCTTTATTTTTGTCGGTTGGATCTGTGTCGGCTTGGGACTGGCCGTCGAGATCATTCAACGTCATGGGATCGGTGCATTAACAGCATCCTTCTCCGGATTGGTCTTGCTCATGATATCCGGACGATTTGCTACAGATGGAGACACCATGCACAAAGTGGTAGCCGTCCTGGATTCGAATTTTTGGTTATCCACACATGTCCTGTGTATTACGACCGGCTATGCTGGCTGTTTTCTGGCTGGTGTGATAGGCCATGTTTATCTGATCTTCGTATCCGTTGCACCAAACCGAAAACGTCAACTTGACGCTGTCAGCCGCATGTTGTACGGCCTCCTGGGTTTTGGTCTCACCTTTTCGTTTCTTGGCACGATGCTGGGCGGTGTCTGGGCCGATCAATCCTGGGGTCGGTTCTGGGGATGGGATCCGAAAGAGAATGGTGCCTTGCTGATCGTGTTGTGGTGTGCAATCTTATTTCATGCCCGGTTGGCAAACGTCATCGGAATCGTCGGAATGGCAGCTGGCAGCGCACTAGGAATCATCGTTGTAATGCTGGCCTGGCTAGGTGTGAATCTGCTGAGCGTTGGGCTACATTCTTATGGTTTCACGTCAGGCTTGGCCATGGCGTTGCAAAGCTACATGATCATCCAGATCTTTGTCGTAGCTGTTCTATCACCCACTGCTTACTTTCGATCTCATGCGAAAGAGAGATCTACCACGTCGTAACACGCTATATGACAACAAAGACGAGAGGTAGCCTGAGACTAACCCGCACATCTCACACTTCTTTGTCGTGAGAGTTGCGGGCTAAAAATTGGACATGCTGAATTCCGACAGCCTGTCCTTGTCATTTCCTTGAAACCTCGTTACAACGAGAGTCACTTTGCAAGAGCAAAAATCAACCTAGGTGGTGTCGATATGTATGAATTAGAAGGAACAGTGAAGATTATTTTTGCCAAACAAACGTTTGACAGCGGTTTTACCAAGCGAGACTTCGTGGTGACAACTGACGAGAAATTTCCACAAGACGTGAAGTTGGAGTGTATCAAGGACAAGTGCGACTTGCTCGATGAGGTGTCCGACGGCGACCGAGTGAAGGCTACGTTCAACATTCGTGGCAACGAATACAAAGAACGATACTACGTGAACTTACAAGCGTGGAAGTTGGAGAAACTCGGTGCAGATTCGTCAACCGCAGCCACTGGCGATGTCCAAACGGTTACGTCCGGGAATCAGACTGACACCGTGGACGAAGACGATCTCCCGTTTTAACCTAGATTCGGCAGTTGCCCGCGGCGCATTGATGCGAATCATTTGGCACAGAGGGAGTTACAAAAGAGCCTCGATGAACCTTACGGGTGCACCTACGTTTTTTTGTAACTCTCTGCATCCAAAGCATTCGCACACTGCATCCACGATCAACTGCCGAATCTAGGTTTAAAGAGCCTCTCCATCGCAGTGGGAAATCTGTGGTTGATTCACAAGAATTCCCCGCCATCGACCGGCAGAATCACACCGGTTAGAAAGTCACTGTGCAACAAATGCACAACTTGTGCAGCGACATGCTCCGGGCTTCCAGCGAATTTCAACGGTACCCTCTTCTCCACCAGGGCTTCGAGAAAGGAAACATCTTTACCTGGTGGCGGCAAGACTGCGCCTGGTGCCACGCCATTGACACGAATTCGCGGTGCAAGGTCAACCGCCAAGTTGCGCGTCATGGCAGCTAGAGCTTCTTTCGTGATCCGATAGGCAAAATGATCCCGTCCAGCGTGGAAGATGCGGGAATCGAGTATATTCACAATATTCCCCGTTGCATCGTCCGGTAGGTGCGCCGAAAATTCGCGACACAGAAGAAACGGGGCCCTCACGTTGACAGCCATGTGTTCGTTCCATTTCTCCACGTTTGTTTCCAGCAACGCGCCTGGCAAGAAGATGGCTGCGTTGTTGACCAACACATCCAGCTTGCCTACAAGCTCCACGGCATGCTGTATCACATGGGCAGCTTCATTCGAGTCAGCGAGGTTCGCGTGGATCAAATCGACCCTGCCGCCGCGTGAATTTATGGCCTCCGCTGTACACTCCGCTTCTTCTTCCGAAGCACCATAGTGGAGGATCAGTCGATACCCGCATTTGCTGAGCGCCATACAGATGGCCTTGCCGACACGAATGGCGCCACCAGTGACTAGCGCCGTTTTCGCGCCATTCTTCATTCCCTGATGGGCATACCGCTCAGGTTCTTAGGATAGTCGTAAAACAAAAACTTGGCACCACCCACTTCCACATCAGCCCAAGAATCAATGTTGAGTTGAAGATGAACCATGCCACACGTTGAAAGGTTGCTGATCGATTTCTTGGACAGACTATTGTTCAACATCGTCAACCCTGGGTTGTGTCCGACGAGAATAGCGGAATCGTGCGCGTCCGCAGTTCGACGAATCACGTCGAGTAACGTATCGAGTCCTGCTTCGTAAATCTCTGGGTCTTGTTGAAGATCGTCGGCAGACATATCAAGCGCCTTGACAAGGTAGCCAGCGGTTGTCATTGCCCGAACGGCCGGACTGGAGATGATGACATTAGCCTGTACGTTAGCAGCCACCAGTCGTTGTGCCATTTCCGGCGCGTCGCGTTCGCCTCTGCTATTTAGGGGCCGGTCAAAGTCTCGTTGATCCAGATTATCCCAACTGGACTTTGCATGGCGTACGATAAGCAAATACTTCATAGCGTCAGGTTAACAAAAAGGGTGAAGGATGCTTGGTCAAGACGCTCGTTCCGGCGCCTGTATTTCGAGTAAGTCACGCAGAATCTCAAGAGCCTCATCTCGAATCAAATCGGGTCTTTCGTCTTTCGCTATGTCTTCATCTGTGTATTCCGAGTCGGAAACACCCAAGCGCGCTCCATCCTGAAATTCCTGCAACTCCATCTCTTCCCGAGCCATCTGCAATCGCTTCTCAAAGTTCAGAGAAATGCTGGACATGGCTTGACGACTGGCAAGGCGATCAACCTGTTTTTGGTAAGCAAGGTATTTTGGATCAGAGGCCCTACGCTTTTTGGAATTCGTATTCAGTTTCTGAACAACGCCACGTAGTCCCTTCATACGTCCAACATAAGTAGCTGGCTCCACCCGAGAAGGTGGGAGCACGTTCGGGAGAAATTCCTCTCCAATCTCCATCACATCCATCACACTGCGCAGCTTGACATCCGGCGTGACCCCATTGAGTTGCGTGGATTCGCCATTGATGCGATAAAACCCGGCCGTCGTGACTTTCAACTTGCCGTATTTTTTGTCACGGGGATTCAGCGGAAAGACAGTTTGCACCGATCCTTTGCCATGTGTCTTGGTGTCACCCACAATAATGGCTCGCCCGTAATCCTGTAACGCTGCAGCCAGGATCTCTGAGGCTGAAGCACTTAGACGATTCACGAGCACCACCAAAGCCCCGTCATACACGATGTCCGGACTTGGGTCGCGATATTTCACGATAAATTCGCCTTGCCGAACCTGCACGATCGGTCCCTCTTCGATGAAGAAGCCCGTCATCATAATCGCATCCCGCAACGAGCCCCCACCGTTGTTTCGAAGATCAAGCAGGATGCCATCCACGTTTTCAGCAATAAGATCCCGCAAAAGTTTGTGCACATCATAGGCGGAACTTTTCGCACCCTGCGTTCCGTTCTTGATTCCTTGTTGATCAGCGTAGAAATCAGGCAACGTGATGACCCCAAGTTTAAACTGCTCATCCGGCTTGGTGGCAGGAAGCTGACGTATCTCCGATTTTGCTTCCTTTTCTTCAAGAAGAATCTTATCGCGAACCAGGTCGATTCGCTCCATACGAGTTCCAGAAACGTCTGTGGCCGGCACCACATCGAGAATGACGTCCGTACCAGGCTTGCCACGGATGAGACGAACCGATTTGTACAACGGCCAAAAGAGGATGTCCTGCACAGGTCCTTCACCTTGTGCCACACCAACAATACGGTCACCTGGCTTGATCCGGCCATCGCGATCCGCCGGACCACCTGGTATCAGGCGCACAATTTTTGCAGCTCCGTCATCCAACGTGAGAATGGCGCCAATACCGGTCAGAGAAAGTTTCATCGCAATGTCAAAGTCTTCCGCCGTTCTCTCAGACAGATAGGTCGAGTGCGCGTCATAGGCCTGGGTGAATGCGGTGAGATAAGTCTGCAACACCCATTCCGCATCGTGTCCAGAAATGACAGATTCGAGCTGCCGATATCGTTTTGAAATCAGTTCTTTGGGCGTCAACTCCGGCCGGATTGAATCTGGCTGTTGGGCCTCTGCCGTCTCTTGCTTAGCACGTGGGTTCTCGTCTGCTTTGTGGTTGGTCCGTGCCTGCGTCTTGCCTTCTGAAACAGCGTCTTCCGGAGTCTCGTTGCTTTTGGAGTCGGCGCTTTCCTCTTTTTCCTCTTTTTCCTCTTTTTCCTCTTCCATCAAGCGCACAACCTGGCTGACCTTGGCCCCCACAACTTCGTTTTTGATTTTCTTACTCCAAAGCTCGATTTGTTCTTCTCCGGCGGTTGCCCAAGGTGCTTCGTCGCGTTTCCACTGGTAGGACTCGTCTTTCGTCAGATCAAATTCAGTCTCCAGCAAGAGATTCACATGACGGACTCTTTCTTGTACTCGCCGCTTGTAGACATCAAACACCTTGAATGCAAATTCCAGATGGCCGGCCTTGAGTTCATCGTCCAACATCCGTGTGTGTTCTTCAAACGACAAAACATCATGACTGACAAAGATGGTGTGATTCGGATCCAGTGCGTTCAAGAAGTTGTGCAACGCCTTCTTCGAGATCGTGTCGCCAAGCACAGTTTTGTTGAGATGTTCGCCCGGAAGCCGAACGGCGGTTGCTTTCGCTATCTCTTCATAATAAGGCTTCGATTCCAGTGGATTGGCTTGTATCCCCCAACCAATTCCTGCGAGTACGCAAAAAAGGATAACCTGCTTTGGCTTAGCTCTTGTTGATTCCATACACTGTATTTCCGTCATCTGTTTCCGAAGTCGCTCACGTCCAACAATTAGACGCGGGATTCACACGAATGTTCATTCTGTAAGGGTGACCCGACGTCCCTCCAGGCGAGTTTTCTCCTGCAGAGGTTGGGTAGACCACCTTGTTTCCAATCCCCAAGAGAATGATTCACACATGTGGCTGATGTCACGCCATCTAGTCCTTCGTTCTATCATTTGCTCAGCCGGCGAGTCCATTCTCCAAAGGGTCGTCCAACGTGTCACGCACAGCAAGGGCAAGCGATTCTTTGCTAAATGGTTTCGCCAAGAGTCGATCAGATTTTCGCGCGTTGCTTCGCTTGGCCAACGGCCCCTGTGTGAACCCAGACGCGAACAGAACACGGAGATTCGGTTGTTCAGCCTGCAATCGATCGGCTAGTTCTGGCCCACCAATATGGGGCATAAAAACATCGGAAAAAAGCAGGTCTATTTCACTGCTATGTTGTTCAAACAATCGCAAAGCCTCAGAGCTCTGGCCTGCCTGATAGACTCTATATCCAAGTCGTTCCAATATTCGTGCCGCAAGCGCCCGGACACTGATCTCATCTTCTACGAGAAGAATGGTTTCGTTGCCTCGCGGCGTATCCTTGACGGTGGCGATCTCGTCTTCCCTGGCCGGCGCATCAGATAGAGGCAAGTATACAAAAAACGTTGTACCTTGGTTCGGCCGACTCGATACTTCCACCTGCCCACCACACTGTTTGACAATGCCTCGCACGGTAGATAGACCCAGACCGGTTCCCTCTCCAAGTGCTTTGGTCGTAAAAAACGCGTCAAACAGGTGGGGCATGATATCGGGTGGAATACCGGTGCCGTTGTCGGATACCTTGAGCAACCCATAAGGCCCGGGCTCCGTGCTGAAACGATCCAGACAACGATCCTCTGTGAGCTGGATTTCCTGTGTAGTGATCATGAGCTTACCGCCGTTCGGCATCGCATCTCTCGCGTTTACGGAAAGATTCGCGATAATCTGTCCCACCAGATTCGCATCACCTAAAACAGCTTTCATTTCCTCGTACAACATCGTGACCAGTTCCACATCCGGCCCGAGTGTTTGACGGAGCATGCCGTCCATATTGCGCACCGTAGCGTTGAGGTCAAACGGATGGATATCAACGGGTCGTTTGCGCCCATATGCGAGCAATTGCTTGGTCAACTTAGCCGCCCGCTCGCCAGCATTCACGATTTCCGCCAGATCCGCTTGTCCTGGCTCGCAACCCTCCAGATGCTCTGCCACCATATCGGCAAAACCAAGTATCGAAGTCAAATGGTTGTTGAAATCATGGGCAATACCTCCCGTCAACCGTCCCAAACTCTCCATTTTCTGCGCCTGCCGAAACTCATGTTCAATCTGTCGATATTCCGTGACATCGATGAGATAGCCAGACACTTCGTTCATCGACCCATCATCGGCGAAATCGGCACTTAGGTTACCTATGGCGTGGATTTCGCTGCCATCTTCACGAATCATCTTCACATTATGATGGCTCAGCACACGCTCTTTCTTCAATTTCTCCACAAGTTCGAGCCACATTTCTGGTTCCGCAAGAACATCGACAAAAGAATGTCGTGCAGCCTTGTCTGATAGAGCCAGTCCGAACATCTCGACGAACGAAGGATTCATTGCCCTAAGGGTACCATCACTTGATGCAATGAAATCCGCTGTCAAGTCTTCGTCGAAGAAGCGACGGTAACGAATTTTACTTTCTTCCAGTTGAGCTTCAAGGGCTGCCCCACTATGGAGCAGATTGTCCAGTTCTTCCTTTCTGTCGAGCATGCCGGTGGCCATCGCAATGAGCTCCTCCCGGTTGCAAGGTTTCGGAAGATAGCCGTCGCCACCTGCGTCATAGACCCGGGCTTTTTCGGCGGGACTCTTGATCCATCCAGAGATCAACAGAATGGGAATGTGCCGCGTCGCCGGATTGGCCTTGAGCCTTTCGCACACGGAGTAACCGTCCACGTCCGGCATCTTGATATCCGTAATGACGAGGTCGGGCAGGAACTCTTCCGCAAATTTAATACCTTCCCGTCCACTCATAGACAGCTCGAAGGCATGGCCAGCCATCCCGGTCGAGAGGTGATTCGCCAAGAGGGTCAGTTGATCTTTCAGATCGTCAATGATGAGAATTGTAGCCATTGAAAATCATGCAATGTACGGTATTGCGAGCGAACCAAGCTCGGGGCCTCAGTTTAGAGAACTGTCGCTTTCTCAGAAGAATTTGCCCGCATACCGTCGCCAAGCAGTGTTGAAAGACACACCCAGGTCGCCAGACAGTGGCACTGTATCAAGAGAGCATTTTTTGAACCAATTCAAGAAAATCTGCCACATTGTAGGGTTTTCGTAAGATCTCAGTTGCCGGTTCCGACGTAAAATTCGCCATCATTTCGTCATCCGCATACCCTGACGCTATGATAGCCTTCAAAGATGGCTGCAATTCTCTACATTTCTCCAGAACTTCGCGTCCGTCCAGAACACCAGGCAATGTGAGATCGCACACGACAAGGTCAAAAGATGACCCATCGGCAACGGTGGATTCAAAACGACCCAACGCGTCCTCTCCGTTACCGGATTCGCACACTTCGAAGCCCGTTCCACGCAACATATCCCCTAAAATGCCGCGAATGATAGGCTCATCCTCTAGAATAAGGATTCGTTTTCCGCTGCTGCCCATACAGACCTGTTCCACCTCCTCAGGATCGTGCTGTTATGAAAGGAATTATGTGCCATACATAGAATCACTCATTCTCAGTCAGCCTAGCTGGAGCCCGCATACTACACTGAAACAAGGGCTACGCAACCTTACATTCGCCCGAAGGTCGAGTCTTCGAACATTGACCCCACGTTTCACAACAAGAGCCGGTGGGGAAATGTGACCGCCTCCCTGCTTGATCTAAGCCTCAAGGGCGTTATAAATGGAGTTGAATCTCAGGGCGAAAGGAAGAACCGATCATGTGTAGACATAGTTTGCTTGTTCTAGTCTCTTCTGTGTTGTGCTCCATCAATTCCATGGGCATGGCACATAAGTCACGACTTCCAACCATGTTGGTCGTGCCAGCGCACTATTCTCAGTTGCAAGTCGCGTTCGACATCGCCAATCGGTACAACACGCTCCTCGTTTCCTATCAGGGTGGCGTCAACTCATCTGAGCCTTTGTTGCACGTATGGAGTGGCGACAAATGGATTCAGATCAGTATGCACGAATACCGAACCGCATCCTTTTTAACTGTGCGCCCAGATCGAGTGTTCATGATTGGTGACGAGCACGTGTTGCCTCCTTCTCTGGTGGAGGCATCTGACACCTGGAGTTCGTTGGTCATGAGTAGTCCATCCACCAGCACAGCCGACATTGTGAATTCGTTTGGCAAAGTAGCGGGATTTCGTCGCCATGACTGGGAGTGGTTCGCGTCAAGATACAACCTTGATTTTCAGGATCTGAATGCAAGCGAACGCAGTCATAGCTGGTACGACCGTTCCCCTGCTTCCGTTCGCAACAAAACATGGACTGGAAAAGACGTGGGCACAGAGAGTGGAAGCGAAACGGAAATGGTTCAAATCGACGATGAATCGCTACAACCTCGAATCTACGCCACGCAGGAAACGACCAACGGAACAAACCAGATCAAATCGTCCATGCCACGAGCTTCTGTCCATACCAATAGCGACATAGTCATCGACAACATCCCATCTGTGTCAGACATCCAACGGAATATCGACACAACAGTCGGTGACACCTCCACCTCCGTGACAGTCGAGTTCAAAGGGCTTAGCCTTCCTTTCGACTGGGAAGAAGAGCCGGTAGCCACTGAATTACCCTTAAAGTGATTTGCAAGCCGAAACCTCCTTTACCAGTAGATGAGATCCGACTTCATTCGGCTTGGCAACGCCTTCAGAATCAGAAAGGCACTTTCTATGCGCGAGTCTCGTAGACTCTACCAGCTTCTTGTCGTCTCCATATTCTGCGTTCTTTTCAGCATTGGATGTACGACCACATCGCCCGTTTCTGGATCCAAAACCACCAAACGAACAAAATTGATTCGAACCCAGGCTGGAGACCAAGTCACTCTGCAGTGGGACACAGAGCTAGGCAACACCTACAGTGTAATCTATTCGAAAACCTTGGGAAAGGTCCCAAAATGGAAGCGACTTCCAAACTACAGCGATATTCCCGGAAATGGTAATACGACCACGATTCGCTTTATTGCTCCAGAAGCCGGTCGGATCTATTACCGCTTATCTGAACAGACGCACCCTTGACGTTGGGCCTGTCGTCGGTTTTTGAACACACCGAATTCCTCTGCTTGGCGTCGATCCTGCTTAGCTATACATCAGCAGATACAAACACATACGACGAATAAGAGAACTATCATGAACTACAACGAAAACTTAATAGAAAAGGCTAAGCTGACTAATCGTACACTTGTTTCTTATTTCCTCCAGGATTGCAAATTCTTCGGAGGGAATTTTCTCATAAACGAGAACATATCCGAATCAATCTACAGAGTCAGCGCGAAAACCCACAACTTCACGACCTATCATGACGGGGGGTTGACATGAGTACTGATCAGATCACCCTTCTACTTGCGAACAGCCAGATTGATGAAATCACGGCTTGGAAGCTCGGCATCGAAAGTCATATCAACAATTGTCGTGTTGTGACTACCGACAACGGAACACAGGCGATCCAACTTGCTGCAGACAGAAAATTTGGCATCTCTATTGCCGATATGCGGCTAACGGATATGAGCGGTCTTAAACTATTGCTCCGCCTCAAAGCCTTGTCGCCGGGTATCACCACCATCTTAGTCTCTGATTGCAACAACGATGCCGCTAACCAGATGTGTCTCAACTCTGGCATAGACTTCCATTTCCAAAAACCATTCGACTTGGTGCAGCTATCCAAGACGCTCGGCACCAACATACAAGCGTCTAGTTCGATGTTCCGTGGCACCCTGGACGATCTAAACGTACCGGATGTTCTGCAACTGGTGATTGACCGTCCGATCCCGATGCTCATGAGGATTGATAGTCCTTCTGGTCAAGGTGCAATCGAAATTGCGGATGGCCAAGTCATTCACGCCCGAATGAACGGTCGTATCGGAGAACAAGCCTTCTTCGAGTTGGTCGGATGGAACGAAGGTCACTTCGAAGTCATTGATGTTGTTTGTTCGGAAGAACGAACAATCGCACTCCCCTTGCAGCAGCTTCTGATGAAAGCGGCTATGTTTCACTCTGAACAAGAGCAGACGAACGAAACACAAGAAGAGGACAAGACCGAGCAAAGCGATAAAGAGCCTTTCTTTCTTCCAGAAGCCATGGCCCCAACCGTCAACGCAGTTTGGGAAAATATGGCCCACTACAAAACACAACAGCCTGGCTGGAATCGCCCCAAAGTAACAGGCGAATCTGGCATCCACGCTGGCCCCATGGTCATGCGCCATCATCATGGTGTGCAGAAAGCTTTGGCACAACCCTTACAATTCAAGAAAGCCCCTCACGCGGTACATGCCGCACCAAACGTCAAAGAGTTGATGTCCAAGCCTAGCCCTGCACAACAAACGAAACGACGTTCGGCCTTCGAATTGCCAAGCGCACGTCGCATGATGGTCGCGAGCTTGGCAGCCTGTTTCGTCGTCTTCGGCGGTGTGCGTTATCTCGGATTGTTGAACTCGAACTACGGTCGCAGTATGGAGACTTCCGTGGATCATCTGGTGCAAGAGATCGCTCCCTAAGGCAATAGCTTCGTTCGGCAGATTGCGCACGCGTTTGACCAACAGAAGAAACGACCTCAAAACACCGTCGTGGTCACCGAGGAAGATATAAGTCGGCACATGCAAAACCAGACCATGTCTTCGCCAAAAGCAGCATCACCATCCACGCAGCTTTGGCAGTCCTACATGTTGTCGGTACGCAACGACGACTCGCTACTCGGTGGAGCCAATCTAATCGGAGTGGCGGCCCATCTGTATGATGAGTTGGCGCTACAGGAAAACCCATGGGTTGAG
This sequence comes from Phascolosoma agassizii, assembly GCA_035593235.1. Lineage (NCBI taxonomy): Eukaryota > Metazoa > Annelida > Sipuncula > Phascolosomatiformes > Phascolosomatidae > Phascolosoma > Phascolosoma agassizii. Next base: position 124,745 of record JAVJHY011945291.1, read on the forward strand.
CTTCAAGGCGAAGCCGGCAATCGCATCGGCGGCATGGCCCTACGCATGGAAGGTGAATCGGGCAACATTGTCCTACCACGATCCCTGGCTCGCTCCCTCTTGCTTTCTCCGGAAACATCCACTGAAGTTCGGATGCGACAGGTTGCCTGGACATCGTCCGGATCCAAACAATCGGTCACGTTCGAACGAAGCAAGGACCTACCCGGGCAATACTGCGAATATTGGTTTGCTGTTGGAGTAAGTCTTCCGACTCTGAAGAAATCAGGACTCGCCCCAGGCGAATATGCAAGCATTCGCGGGCCCAATGGAATCCAAGCCGTTCGCGTTCAGCTGGTTGATCGAGGAAATAAAGACGTGATCTGGGTCAGCAAGCCAGTGCGCGATGCCGTAGGTCTTGCAAACGGCACGGCCGGTGTGAAACTGTTTCCAAGCAGCTAATACCAGTCACGACCACAAATCGGTATAACCTGCAACTCTCAGTGCACCTATCCACGGCACACTGAGAGTTGTGGGCTAATACAAAGTTGCCCCACAGTACCTCAGGAATAGATTTCGGCTCCTTGACCTCGAAACTCCTGCGACTTCTGTTGCATACCCTCTTGCACCAGCTCTTCACCGCTGACACCCATCTCGCCTGCAAGTCGACGCACATCTTCGCTGATCTTCATGGAACAGAACTTGGGTCCACACATGCTACAAAAATGGGCTGTCTTCGCGCTTTCTTTAGGCAAGGTCTCATCATGAAATTCGCGGGCACGCACAGGATCTAGCGACAGGTTAAACTGGTCGTCCCAGCGAAATTCAAAACGAGCCTTGCTCAACGCGTTGTCTCTTTCCTGAGCACGGGGAAAACCTTTTGCCAAATCCGCAGCATGCGCCGCAATCTTGTAGGTGATGACACCCTCTTTCACGTCTTGCCGGTTCGGCAACCCAAGGTGCTCTTTTGGCGTGACGTAACATAACATCGCACAACCATACCACCCAATGTTCGCGGCCCCAATGGCACTGGTGATATGATCGTATCCAGGCGCAACGTCTGTCGTCAGTGGGCCAAGCGTGTAGAACGGCGCTTCGTGGCAGGCTTCCAGTTCCCAATCCATATTGGACTTGATGGTCTGCATCGGCACATGACCCGGCCCCTCGATCATGACCTGACAATCCTGGTCCCACGCTACATGGGTGAGCTTGCCCAACGTTTCCAGTTCCGCGAGTTGCGCTTCGTCGTTTGCATCAGCAATGGACCCGGGGCGGAGACCGTCCCCAAGCGAAAACGACACGTCATAGGCCTTCATGATTTCACAGATCTCACCGAAATACGTGTAGAGAAAGCTCTCCTGGTGATGAGCAATGCACCACTTCGCCATGATGGCTCCACCGCGACTGACAATTCCCGTCGCACGTCGAGCCGTGAGAGGTACATACGGCAATCGAACCCCGGCATGTATCGTAAAGTAATCCACACCCTGTTCGGCCTGTTCGATCAAGGTCGTACGGAAAATTTCCCACGTAAGCTCTTCCGGTTGGCCACCCACCTTTTGAAGGGCTTGATAGATCGGCACCGTTCCGACGGGAACAGGACAATTGCGAAGGATCCATTCACGCGTGTCATGAATGTTCTTGCCTGTCGAGAGATCCATCAGCGTATCTGCACCCCACAACGTGGCCCAGCGCATTTTTTCAACTTCCTCCTCGATACTCGATGTCACCGCAGAGTTGCCAATATTCGCGTTGATCTTTACGCGAAAATTCCGACCTATGATCATGGGTTCCGCTTCGGGATGATTCACATTGGCCGGAATGATGGCGCGACCAGCGGCCACTTCATCCCGCACAAACTCCGGTGTGACGTTACGCGGGATACTTGCCCCCCAGGCTTGACCTGGATGCTGATGGTGCAAATCATTCGTCGGCCCGGTTTGGCCTTTGCCCCGTATACCCTGGACCTTTTCATTATACTGATACGCCAAGGGTGACGGGTCCAGCTGTCCCAGATTCTCCCGCAGCGCAATATACTCCATTTCCGGCGTAATCGTACCTTGTCGTGCGTAGTGCATCTGGCTCACATTTGCACCAAGCTTCGCGCGGCGACGATCACGTTTCAGACCTGGAAATGGGTCACGTTGATCGGCAGCGTACGTCCCATCATCTCGTTGAACGAATCCGCTTGCTTCATAGGTTTCGGTATCCTCACGTTGTGCCATCCACGTCTGCCTCATAGGTGGCAAGCCCTGACGAACGTCAAGGGCAACGTCTGTGTCGGTCCAAGGCCCACTCGTGTCATATACGCGAAGCGGTTCATTCGATAAGCTTAGCCCGTCTGTCGTATACGTCGGGTTTAAGGCTATCTCACGCAGGGGGACTCGGATATCGGACCGAGAGCCAATCACATAAATTTTCTTCGAGTTGGGGTAGTTTTCACCGTAGCCCATTTCCATTGCTTCTTGATCAGCCATATGACAACTCCAGTTTTGTGGCAATGCAACTCAAGGAACATCGGGTCATCTCCCGACACCCGCATCATCCAACAGGTTCAAACGGATGGAAGATACGCTGGACGCCGGCCGGCGTCTACTTCATTTGGGCGTGACACATTGCGCCGAAAGACTTGAACCATGACGTCTTTATCCCGATTGGTTGTTGTACTAAGTTTATGACGCTCTTTTCTTTGCCACCAGATGCTTGATCCAGAATCCACACATCCCAAGTCCAGCTGTCGCCCCACCCCATAACCACGTGGTAGGCTCAATCATATAGGTCAGGGAAACACAGCCGCCCAACCCAAGTACCGGCACGATGACCGGAATCGTTCGCTGGTCCCGAGGTACACGGAGCGCCGCCAAGTTTGCGATGCCATAATAGACCAGCACCGTCAATGCACTCAGGGACCAGGCCAGCCTCACACTGCCCAACGACACCCAGAACAGGAGCAAGACACCCACGACAGACACGGCACGTCTTGGCGATGTTCGACCTTCGTTGATCTTGGCCAAACCGCCCGGCAAATCATGACGCCGCGCCATAGCCAGCACTATGCGGGACAAACCCAACACGAGATTCAACATGACACCGAGCATGGCCGTCGCAGCGGACACGGTCACCAGCATGGCCACTTTCCGACCCAGGTGTTCGTTGGCCAGGTTAGCCAAGGCTGCAACGTTGCCGTCAGAAACCTCTGCTCTTCCTGTCCCCACCAGCCAATGACATGCCAAAGCAATACTTAGATAGATGCCAAGCGTTACGATCACCGTCACAATGACGGCAACAGGGATCGAGCGTGCCGGATTTCGAATCTCCTCTCCCAGCGTCGCGACACGCCCATAGCCAGTGAACGCCACAAAAACCAATGCGGACGCATAGCCAATCTCCCGCCAAGACATAGAGGGTCGAACAAGACTCGGCACCCAGTCGTGAGGAGAGTGGATTCCCGCCATCACCACAAACAACAGCAACCCTCCTAACGTAACCGTCAACAACAAGGCATTGACCAGATTCGTTCGGCGTAAACCGAGCCAGGCCACAAAGGACAACGTGACCACTGCGAACCAGGCGATTACCACAAGCCACGGCGACACGTCTAATCCTGTTGCGTGAACGACGTAGCCACCCATACCGAGAGCCGCTGTCGCTGCGGACGCAGACTTGGCCACCAAAAACATCCAACCGGCAAAAAAGCCAAAGGCTGGGCTCAGAAAACGGTACCCATATTCGTAGGTTCCACCACTAACCGGATGAACCGCAGCGAGCTGTGCACTGCTCAAACCGTTGCACATGGCAAGCAGACCCGCGATCAGGATAGCGAGAAAAATACCGTCGCCCGCAACGTCCATCGCCATGGCCAGTCCAACAAAAACTCCCGTCCCAACCATCGATCCTAGGCCCAGCAAGACAGCACCCGCAACACCCACTTCCCGACGCAATGATGAAGGGGGCTGCTGTGGCATCGGCTGGTTCAAGGATGAGCCTGAAAGGCTCATCCTACGACGTCTTCTTCTTCCAAACGCCCTTCAAAGACACGGTCCGGTTAAACACCAGCGCTCCAACAGACGAGTCCGGATCCACGCAAAAGTAACCGAGGCGTTCGAACTGAAAGGACATGCCGGCCTGCGCATCCGCTAGTGCCGGTTCTGCATGGGCCTGCACCATGTCTAACGAATGCGGGTTGATAGCGTCATAGCTGTCCTCATCACCCGGTGTCTCGCTCATAAACAATCGATCATACAACCTAATCTCCGCCGGAACGGCGTTGTGACAAGACACCCAATGGATCGTACCCTTCACCTTGATGGCTGCGTCAGGAGAATCCCAGCGACACCGTACTTCTACGGTTTCTCCCGTGCTCGGATTCTTGACCACCTCCTCGCAAGTGATGTATCCGCCATATCGCAAGCGCACCGAACGGCCAGGCCCAAGACGAAAAAATTTCTTCGGCGGATCCTCCATAAAGTCAGTCTGTTCAATATACAATTCTCGACCAAGCTCCACGTCACGATGGCCGGCTTCGTCCTTCTCAGGATTGTTGACAGCCGAAAAGTTTTTCGGCTCATCCACATTGGTCAGTACAACTTTCAACGGCCGCAGTACCACCATCCGACGCAACGCATTTTGGTTCAACACGCAGCGTACGTGATGTTCCAGCAAAGAAAAGTCGGTCAGACTTTCGTATTTGGTGACACCCACCTCTTCGCAGAAGGTACAAATGGCCTCCGGCGGATAACCACGTCGTCGCAATCCGGCTAGTGTGGCCAGACGCGGATCATCCCATCCCGACACCGTCTTTCGTTCGATCAGGTCGTTGATCTTGCGCTTGCTCGTGAGCATAGAGCTCACATTGAGTCGAGCGAATTCAATTTGCTGCGGATGATGCACGTTCAACTGATCCAAGAACCAATCGTAGAGGGGACGGTGTACTTCGAATTCCAACGTGCAAAGAGAATGGGTGATTCCCTCGATGGAGTCCTCCAATCCGTGCGCCCAATCATACATCGGATACACGCACCATGTGTTACCTGTACGCTGATGACGGGCATGTTGAATCCGGTACATGGCCGGGTCGCGCAAATGCAAATTCGGAGACGCCATGTCAATCTTAGCGCGTAAAACAAGGGAACCATCAGCATGTTTTCCATCGCGCATCTCTTCGAAGAGGCAAAGGTTCTCTTCGATGGGTCGGTTTCGATTCGGACTCTCTTTTCCTGGCCTGGTTGGAACCCCGCGACACGTCTTAAACTCGTCCACGGACAAGTCGCAAACATAGGCCTTGCCTTGTCGAATCAGGTCCACGGCGTGATCATACATCTGTTGGAAATAGTCCGATGCATAGTAGAGATGTTCCGCCCAATCAAACCCGAGCCAACGTACATCCTTCATGATCGCGTCGACATACTCCTGCTCCTCCTTCGCAGGGTCTGTGTCATCAAAACGTAGGTGACATCGTCCGCCATATTTCTCCGCCAACCCGAAAGCAATGCAAATCGCTTTGGCATGACCGATGTGCAGATAGCCGTTCGGTTCAGGAGGGAACCGAGTCACGACCTGCCCATCATTTTTTCCGGCTTCGATATCCGCCTGGATCATCTCTTCCACAAAATGGTTGAATGTTGCCTGCTCATCCATACTTCACCTCCATTCCCAATCGATTCTTCACCGCACGGCACCACCCTAAAAAGATGGGCGAATACGGGATAAACATGGTTTCGACCATGAGCGAATACGAGGTTGGAAGAGGGTCAGGAACTTGGTTTTGAACAAACATGTAAGAAAGCGTAACGCCGCCCGGAGGTCGACGTCCACTTGATTCGCATCATCGGCCCTGAGCATGGATCGGGCACTGCCAGTTTTACGAGAATGGGGGGATGGGCTTGTGTAAGGGGACGAATTACGGTAGACGGAGCTCCCAAATTCTCGGCAAAAAGAAAAAGACTCTATGATCGTACGCACTCGATTCGCTCCCAGCCCAACGGGCCAGGTCCATATCGGCAATATCCGGACAGCCATTGTCAATTGGCTGTTTGCACGCCACCACGACGGCAAATTTCTTCTTCGGGTAGAGGATACCGACCAAGAACGCTCTACACCGGAGGCCTGCCAGGCCCTACTCGATGTCATGGCGTGGATGGACCTGGAACCAAGCGAGGAGGCCGTCTATCAGTCATCACGCCTAGATGCACACCTAGAGGCAGCTGAGCAATTGCTCGCCAAAGGAGTCGCCTATAAGGAAGACAAGGGCAACACAGGAAAAGGTGAAGCCTTGCTTTTCCGCATGCCAGGGAGCGACAGTTCGTTTCAGGACCTTGTGAAAGGCGACCTCCACAAGGCAGCAGAGAACATGAAGGACTTTGTCATCGTGCGATCCAACGGAACGCCGGTCTTTCATCTGGCGAATGTTGTGGACGATATCCACATGGACATTACGCATGTGATTCGCGGCGACGATCATGTCGAGAACACGCACCGTCACATCGCTTTGTGCCAAGCATTAGACGCCCCGGTGCCAAAGTTCGCACACCTTCCGATGATTGTGAACGCTCAGGGCAAGCCCTACTCCAAACGCGACGGGGATGCTTATGTCAGCGACTTTCGCGATAAGGGCTACTTGCCAAGTGCCCTGTTCAACTACCTGACCCTTCTGGGATGGTCGCCCGGTGATGATCGTGAAGTGATGTCTCGTGAGGAGATCGTCAACTCCTTCACGCTCGACCGGGTACAAGCCTCATCCGCTCAACTGGATCTCAAGAAGCTCGAATGGATGAATGGCGAGTACATGCGATCCCTGCCACCCACCGATCGAGAAGACATGTTTCATATCTCTCTGCAAGAATCTGGCCTGTGGCAGGAATCTTTTGCTGACGGACTCTTCAACCAGGTATGCGAGCTCATGACAGACAGGGTTCGAGTGGCCTCACATTTTGCTCTGCAATCCAACTACTTCTTCACCGAAGACTATCCCTACGAAGACAAACCGGTCAGAAAGGGGCTCCTCAACGAGGGAGCCATGGACCGGCTTGGTCTCGTACTGAAACTGTGTCGGACCCTCTGTCCCTTCGACGCATCAACACTTGAGGCAGAACTACTCCGACTCGCTGAAGAACAAGAACTTAGTCTAGGTTCTCTCATTCAACCCACCAGGGTCGCTGTCTCAGGGACCATGTCCGGACCCAGCCTGTTTGAAACGATGGCTCTGCTGGGCCAGGAACGAGTCGTGCAACGAATAGAAAAGACCATCGCAAGGTACGGCTCCTGATTTTCTGATGACGACTACAGAAAACGATACCCACCAGAAGGAACCGATGAGGAACGGAGAATTCGAGAAGGCAAACCGACGCGTCATTGCGATCGTCGGGCGACCCAATGTGGGGAAGTCTGCGCTGTTCAACCGGCTGGTGGGACGGCGTATGGCGATTGTACATGAAGAAAGTGGTGTCACAAGGGACCGACTTGCTGCTCAGGTGAAATTCAACGACGAACCATTCGAGATCATTGACACAGGCGGATTGGCTCTGGTCGATGGAGCAACTACCGACAATGTGATTGAACAAGGTATCCGCAAACAGGTGAACGTGGCGTTGCAGGATGCAGCTATTGTCCTATTTGTCGTGGATGCCATGTCTGGGCTGGTTCCGTTGGACCAACAAGTGGCCAGGGAGTTGCACAAGAGTGGCGTGCCCGTCCTGCTGGCCACCAACAAATCAGACAACGAGACCCTAGCCAGCGCATCGACAGAGTTTGAATCGCTGGGCTTTCCTGTATTTCCAATCTCAGCCCTACACAACCTCGGTGTCCACGAACTCATGACCCAGGCTCTGAAACATTTGCCGGAGCAGGAGGCGACGGAGGAACTTGTTCCTCTGAAGATCGCAGTGCTTGGCCGACCCAATGTGGGGAAATCGTCTTACGTCAACAGTTTGATCCGGGACGAACGAAGTATCGTTTCCGACATTCCCGGCACAACGCGCGACAGTATTGAGGTACCTATGATCATCGGAAAAGGCGATCACGCGCGGCATTACCTGCTCATCGACACAGCTGGCATCCGCCGGTTGGGAAAAGTGGATTCCGTGGTTGAGCGATTCAGCTTATTTCGCACAGAAACCAGCATCGCACAGTCCGACATCGTCGTCTTGCTAATCGACGCAGAACAGGGCCCCACCACACAAGATAAGAAAATCGCAAACAAAATCGTGGAGCATGAAAAAGGTTGTGCGGTTTTCGTGAATAAATGGGACCTGGCCATGGAGGAGCAAATCGATGAGGCAACCTATGTAGAAGCCTTGGTTGACGTGATGCCATTTCTTCGACACACACCCATACTCTTCATGTCGGCCCTGTCCGGCTACAACCTGAAGCGCAGTGTCGAGACCATCAACTACGTCGCGTCGCAGGTGGACAAAACTCTATCGACCGGAACGTTGAACCGCGTGTTGCATGACGCGTTTGATCGAGTGCAACCGCCCTTGGTGAAGAACATGCGGTTAAAACTATACTATGCGACTCAGACTGGAAAAAAACCGATCCGCATCTCTTTGTTTGTGAACAATCCGAAGCGGTTGGTCCCAGCCTACAAGGGCTATCTAATTAAGCAACTGCGCGCGGCTTTCGGACTAGAAGGGGCACCCATTGTGTTGCTCTTGCGACGGAGCCACAAGGCGCGGGGAAAGTTCTAGCCTGGCCCGCCCCTCGGCTTCCTGCGGAGCCTCGAGACTTGCACCCTTCTGTGCCTAGAGCTAAGGTCTACTCGTCTTGCAGCCTAACCCAAGCTCGGGTGGCGGAATTGGCAGACGCGCTAGGTTGAGGGCCTAGTGACCGATAAGGTCGTCCGGGTTCAAGTCCCGGCCCGAGCACCAGTGTTTCTAGCTGAGAACAGCAACCGTATTACGGATTGTCCGAAAACTGACATCCTACCGACGCCAGAACCGTATCCGTTTAGGTAAACTGATGATACCACGCTCAGGTTGATATAAGTTAAGCAACATCGCAAGTGCTCCCCACTCTCCGCTGCCGCGGCACAATAGCGAGCCTCCCAGAACGTTTTCGCTTTTGTGAAGGTTGACTTCCTCGGCAGTGCGTCTAGCAAGCAACGGCATGGACTGTTGAATCGTTATGCGATCTGTTTCGCTGACAAGCAAGGGGTGGATAGGATTCTCGTCACGACGTAGTTCGAGATGACCATACCAAATAGCTTGCGCGCTTCGAACAGCCAATGCTCCCACCGTCGTCTATCGCGGGCAAACCTTCAGCATAAACCCTCGTTCGTGACAGCGATGGATCACATGCCAAGTAGGACTAGGCAAAAAGGATCGATGGGCGCGTACCATCCCAAGAATCTTAACATCTCTGTTTTCAGCATAAAACAGCAAGTTTAAGCGCGCTCAGGCCTGAAAAGGTTAACCCACTCACATGCAGACATATGCGTTGGTCCGACCCAAATAGGTTACCCAAATAGGGTTCTTTCATCATACTCTTATCAGGGAGACGTGCGTTGCGTGAGCGACGTCATGTCCACCGCTTTATTGGTCATTCGGTCTTTGAACTTCTTCTCCAATTCCATGTAGTGGTGAACCAAGGCTTCGGTGTCGTGGCCGTGCCGCTTGGAGATTCTGCGCCGGGCGTCTCGGATTTCTTGAATGGCTGGATCGGTTTTCATGTCATGTTCCCTCAGTCGAGGTTTAATAACTCCATCGGAGTCACGAGCGCAGGCAGATAGAGCCCTAGCATCGTATTGATATGACGAATATGCTCGAATTTGTTCGCATTCGCAAGGTCAGCGCAGTCCCAAGTCAGCAAGAACTGACATCGATGATACGAAGCAATCGCTAAATGCAAGGCGTCTCCCCGAGGATCAGAGGGCATCAGGTTGTTCTGAATGTATGCATTTACGATCTCGATGATGCCCTCATTGACGGTAAGTAGCTCTACGGATTACATCAGCTTAAGCGTATCGTGCTTTCGGGGATGATTCCCTTCTTGAAGCTCTTCAATCACTGCGATGCTGCTGACGACTTCAACGGTGTGGCGCTGGTGATCCCACCACTGCATGGTCCATTCTTTTCGCGCCACCATGGATGCCTCGGTTCGAGCCTCATCACAAAAGCTCGGGATCGTTGTTTCAATTCCCACTTCTTGAGGTTGCTAGGTTTGCTCTCGTCGCCAAAGGGTAACCCATAGTATGGTTACGTGTGAGATTTGGTCGGAGCTAGGACAACTAATGCATCACCTTGAAAAAAAAGGCCTCCGGTTAAAAAAAGTCTGCGACCTCCGACTGCCGAGACGGAGGAATAAGGGGTGGAGGTGTGAACGAATCCGAACTTCTCGAACAACTCAAACGACTCCAAGCGCTTCCGCATGAGACCGAGTGGGTTGAGTTCAAAGAAGCTAAGCGCCAATACGACGTGGATAAACTGGGGATGTATTTCTCCGCATTGTCTAACGAAGCAAACCTGAAAAACCAGACGTGCGGCTGGCTGGTGTTTGGTGTTGTTGATAAGGATCGTTCCGTGTGCGGTAGTTCTTTTCGCGAAAACCCAGCACACCTAGACCACCTGAAGAATGAAGTCGCTCAAAGAGTAACTGGATCACTCACATTCCTGAACATCTATCCAGTTAATCATCCGTATGGCCGCGTCGTCATGTTCCAGATCCCTCCGGCTGCACCGGGAATACCGACTGCGTGGAATGGACACTGGTACGGGCGCAACGGCGAGTCCTTGGTGCCGCTTTGTCTGCAAAAGCTGGAAACGATTCGTGCCCAGGCAAAAGATGAGGACTGGTCGGCTGTTACCCCCAACGACGCCACGTTTGAGGATCTTGATCCAGAAGCTGTCTTAGCCGCTCGTGCGCATTTTCGCGCTAAAAATCAAGATAAGAAGTACGCGGCGGAAATCGACAAATGGACCGATGAGCCTACCCCGAATTGCCGACACATGTGGGGCTTAGTTTAGCTTTCTGTTCTTTTTTCTGTTTGTTTTCCGCCGATTCTTTGGCTTGGCTGGTCTCGCCCTGTGAAACAGAAGAAGGCTCTGCTGGGGAGCAACCTTCCGAGGGATAACAGGCGCGAGCGACCGAAGGTCGGGGCCGGGAGCCAGCGTTCCCGGCCTTTTTCTTGCGACCTACGGGAGCCTCCAATGCCTCGGAAAACCCCTGCGCCGTAGGCGCAGTTTCTGGAGGAGGTGGCGCGAGGAGCGCCTCCAATTTTTCCGGCGTCAAACCTCCGAGTCCAGTATGGATTCGCTGGGTATTGTAGTAGG